>JAIUJM010000275.1:0-19435 GCA_026262225.1 Inosperma sp. D86
GGCCTAAATCTGGTGGAATGTCACAAAAAACCCGCAGCTCATTTGTCACGGGTTTTTTCGTGACTTTAGGTCACTTTTAGGCCTGCTGTGACACCAATTTTGGTCATGGCAGCTCAAATTTTTTTTTGAGCATAACTCACTCAATTCTTAACCGTTTTGCATGATTTTGGGCTCAAAAAATTTGTGGGAATAATCCTACCAAGTCAGAAATACAAAAAACCAGCGGGTTTCCCGTGCCCATCACTAATGGAGGGTGAATATTGTACTATTATGGTTGCAGTATCACATCTAACCATGATGGAAAAGTGTATCTGGCTGTAATGAGATTAATAAAAACAATATGATTTTATTTTTGCGAAAAATGTACCATTTCATGAGGATGGAAATGATGTCCCATGCCCTATCCTCATTATCTTCTCCTCCTCCAGGCTGCAGAGTACTGGTTGTAGTGATGCACTTCATGATGATGACGGTGATGGTGATGGTGATTATGCATGACATTTGTGATATCATGAAGTTGCACAGCATAAGTATCATTCTCATCCACAACAAAGATTTCTTGCACCAGTAAGTAACTGAGTTGGTACATTAGATTACATGCTCATATGAAATGCCAATTGCAGGTCTGGTTCAGGTCCGGTCCCGGTCCAAACCTCAGGTCTGGTCCACTCAGCAGCTTCACCTGGACCTGCCAAAATAGGGTTGGTCCATCATCGGCTGGCCCTGGACCTGATATTTCAGGTCTGGTCCAGGTCTGGACCCAGGTCTGTGAGGGCCAGGACCAAACCCCAGACAGTCTAAGAGACACACAGAGATTTGCCCAATTGGAACCAAACTTTGAAAGGTCTTTGAGTGTCTTTTATACTTTGAGTCTTTAAGTGCTCTGTCTGTCTTTGTGTGTCTTTGGAAATCTTTGATAGTCTTTAGAGACAAGATGCTTTTTTCTGATGTCAAGATGATGCAATCCTTCTTGTCTCAGAACCCTTTGCCACTTGACAATTGGCTCTATAATATACAAAGTAATACTGGCATGAGTGCTAATGGCTCTGAGGAAATCAATTCTTTCATGTCATTGAGTTGGCCCCCTTATAACTTTCCTCCAAGCAATATTGACTCTTCTACATTGATTCAACCTGGAGCTTCCTCTTCTAAGTCAACATAACTCCAAGTCCTCCTTTGTTTTTATTGTTATCATGGTTTCTTTTTCTGAGACTGTACACTATTTCTTTCTCTGCTATTATGTTCTATTATTTGTTGTATCTGAATGCCTTTTTTCTTGTACTATGGAGAGCTGTGGAAACATGCCATGAATAAGCAAATACTGGATTGATAATTAGTTTGTACTACTGTAATCACTTGCTCCTATTTATCACTTTTATAAAGTTGTTGTGACAGTCATTTGAATGGCCTGGATTTGGAGAAACCCTTCTTGGAGACAGGAGACAGGAGACCATTGGTGATAGTCTCAGTCCAGAATCTAGTTACAGTATACTAGCATCAGCAATTCCTGATTTTCAGCCATACCTAAATATAGCATGCCACATGTTTGTGTCATATACTGTGTCACTCACATGTCTCTAGCTGGTTCCGCCCTTCGATTCCATGCTCTGTGCTCCACTTTTCCCATGTCCCGTCGGAGCACCTTCCGCTTACTCTGCTCCAGCCTAATTAGGCAACATCAAGCTGATGCATTGTTTCTATTGTGTTTTATGGTATTATTCCTTTGTTCCATTGTTTGTACTTGCATTGTGCATTCCTATTGTTTGTTTCACATTGTTTGTATTTACATAAATAGTCCTAAAGTCTGTAGTAGCAAAGTAGTTTGAAAATCAACTTCGTTTCTGTCTCTATACTTGGCCTTCTGCTTATTTGATCCCATTAGGGATTATTCCGAAATTGGGCATGGTGGTTCACAGGGGTGCAGCACACATATGCTGAAGCCAAGCCCTTCTGTCTTGGCCTAGGTATGGTTCGTAACAGTTTGATATAGCATTATAGCATTCTATAGTGTTCTATACTTGGCTCAGTTTGCTATATAGTAATCTATATCATTCTATAGTGGATATACAGCAGTATACAGGATGAACATGTCATTATATAATTTTTTTATCCTATTACCTATTGTTGGATAAGCTAAATGTAGTGTGGGAGAAGTGCAGTGAATCGCCGCACTTTCATGAGCTTTATGCAATAGTGTGGAACAATACTGTGATTATAAAATACTGTAATTACAATATGTACAATAGTAATAAAACAACGTGGAGGGGTTTCCCCCTTATGGTTGCATTAAAAAGCAATGATGTTGCATTCACAAATGAGATAACTGAGACAAGGAGAGGGATATCCTGCTCCCCATTGTGTTTGAAGTGGAAGTAAACATGACCAAGAGGGAATTGCCCCTCTTTGTTGTGTTCAAAATAAAATAGATGCAACAGAAAGAGGGAATCCCCACCCTATCACATTCAAAATGTATGTAAACACAACAGCGAAGGGACTACTGTAGAAAATCTATACGAAAAGGGATGGTTCATTTGGGATGGGTACAAACAAGTGAAGAACAAGTACATACATAGACTACTTTATATATCTGTAGTACCAAAATATGTACCAAATAGAACAAAACCTAAATGATGAAGATCTGAGGAAATGAGTACTGAAAGTGGCGTTTATCATGCCAAGCTCATATAAACTCAAAATTCCAACAACTACCCCTCCTCCTCATGTTTGAAATTAAGTAAATGTGATAAATGTGATGGAGAGAGGGCTTCCTCCTCCTCGTCACATTCAAAACATGACAGGAAGGGAAAAATCCCTCTCCATCATGTTCAAAATAGATGGAGATGCAATAAGAAATGGCCAGGCCCTCCTCATTGTGCTGTGTCTGTGTTGTGCAGACAACATGTGGACCATGATGTGGTAGATAAGTCAGTAGGTAGAACAATCTTTAATTGAAAGAAAACATACCTATGTTGGAGGATGGGCAAGGGGTGGTTGGCACCAGGCGGTGATGAGACCTAGTCTCCTCTGACCCTGAAAAATGCGAAATATCACATTTTCAAAGTGGAAGACCAAGCACGAACTCACAGCGAACTCATAAATCGAAGCCAACTACCAGATCTATAGGGTGGCACTCTTTATTAAGCCCAGGAACGGTTCGCAAGCACTTCTATCAGCTTCCTACTAATGTCGGACACGAATTCCGTACAAAATATCGCATGGAAATATGATCTAAATCAGCTGCAACATCACATCGCCTCGAAACCCCTATCCACCATACTCCAACCTTTGGAATCGCTACACGACCGCATCCCACCACTTTGCAGACACTTCTATCGAGTTTGGGCACTCGAAATACATCTAGAACCATCAGAACGACATCGCCGAAAGCCCTTAGAGCATAGGCGTACACTAGCCACCAGGACAACATACTAGCAAGACAGCTTTGACCCTTTGGAAATCGTACAAATGGCACGGTAGTGTGGTAGATACACTCATGGACGGTTCAAATCCAAATTATCTGAAACGATAAACCTCCTGATGTCATGTTATTGCTTTTTTCCTTGATCTTGTGGTCATATTTCTCTCCATTCTAATCATTTACCCATTGATCCCCTAATTATTCCAAATTTCTCTCTCTTTTCTGATCGCTCTATATAGTCAAATGTATTAGATCATAAAAATCAGATTGTTTTCCCCTCTTACCGTTGGAGAATTGAGTCTCACTGAAAAACACTAAAAATCTTTGTCCTCCGTGTTCGGCAAGCTTAGCGAGCTCGTGCTGCACCCCAGGAACCGTCTTTCAACTTCATTTATCATCTCCTGTGATTATTGACTTGATCCCAACGTTCAGGAGCGTCGTACCGCTTGAAAAACCAATTAGTAGATAATATATTTGTTATTTTGAAAAAAACATACCTGTTGTTGGGAACAGGTGAAGCACACCCATTCTCCTCTGAGATCTTTCTATTAGGTTTGAAAATGAGCTTTTCATGGCTCATTTTCAGTGGTTGTGCGGGCCAGTTCATGGTTTGCATCAGCAGTGGAGGAGAAAAAGAGTTTGAAACCCTTGAAAACAAGTGCGAATGCTTGTTTTTGAGGGTATGGGCTTGGTGGTAGTTGCAGATGATATGTGGTGTGGAAACACAAAACTCATAACCACTGAAAACAAGCTCAAATGCTTGTTTTCAGTGGTTGTGGATGGTTTCTGTAGGTGGTGGGGTTGCCAGAATGGTGAAGGTGGGCAATATCTGTTAGAATAGTATTAGTTTAATAGAACAAAAAAAGACAAAAACATACCATTTTGAAGGATAGACATGACAGCCAACCCTCCACCCTCATCACCATTGACCATCGCCCTTGTTGTGTCTTGTTCTTCCATTGAAATTGCTGGGTGATGTGGTAGTTGTCGATGAGGAAAGTGTTACTATTTCATTGTTACACATTTGATTCGAGTCATGTGATTTGATATAACATGTTGAACTTTTCAAAAATCTGACTTTAAGTTCCATCTCCAACTATCACAATGCCACCCACCACTTCCACACCCACTTACCACAAACAACCACAACCACAACCACCCTGCATCTCACTCAGAACTGACCACTGTGACCACCACAATGTTTAACTGACCAGCGCCACAGCCATGGCTGGCATTTGTAGAATGGAGATGAAAAGGGCAGGGAATGGGTTTTATACCCATCCCCAAATTTTGTACGATTTTTTTACTTGAAATATATTCCACTAATGAGTACCCTACTACAGATGCCATGTGATGAGGGTTTCCCCTTGTTGCTTTGTTTCCTTTTTCAACGTGACAGGAAGGGAAAGCCCTCATTGCGTTGACCTCTATCTTGGTAATGGGAGGTGTTTCTCCCCCATTAGGCATGTTCCATTTTGGGTGCAACGATGGGTTTTCCCCTTGTCGCATTATTTTTTATTTGTTTTCAAACTTGGTGAGCCCCTCCTCGTCTTGTATGCTTTTATTTCCAATGTGACAGGGCCCTCCCCATCAGTTTCCTCTTTTTGAGCACGATAGAGTGGGATCTCCTCCTTGTCATGTCAACCTTTACCAACAGTGAGAAGAGGACAAGGGGATGGGCCACTCCCATCCTCCATGCGTATGTTTTTTTTATTAGTGCTTGAAGGTCTGGTCACAGCAACTGGAAATTAACCACAACTGAACTGGACTGTAACTGATTGTAACTGGACTATCGGTCACAGTTACAGCATTTTTGACAGGTAATCAGTCACAGTTACAGCCAATTTGATAGTTACATGTAACCGACACAAAACCAGTCATAACCGGTTAGTGAATGAAAATTTATAAACTGATAAAAGACATATATAATGAATTTACAGATTATTTTACAGATTATTTGACTAATATTTGACTAGTATTTACAATATTTTCGATGTGATTAAGTGGTTATCAGCAACGTAACATATGTAACATTGTTGATCATCCACCCATCACCCACACCAATCTGCAACAACACTGAACACAATGAAAAGGAACGAGGCATGTGGGAGGAGGAGGATGGAAATTGGTGGGGGATGGGTGTGCTTCACCTATTCCCCAAAAAGGTATGTTTTAAAAACATTTATCAATTATTGTATACTAATAAATTGAATATATAGATTCTGAAGACGACGAGAAGGGTTTTCGAACCCTCCTCGTCACCGACTATTCCCTTCTATCCCCCCACCCCCTCCCTCACCCAAAATGTGAGACGGAGGGGACATCCACATGCCAACCACCGCCCACCCCCCTCCCTTGCTTGAAACATGAGATGGAGGGGGATTTTCTGAGCTTTGTCAACGTGTCAGGGTGGAGCAGCCCACCCTGACACATCAATTTCAACGTTGTCGACGTGTCGGGGTGGGCATACCTGCCCGGACTCATTGATTTCAATGTTTCAGGGTGGGAAAACCCACCCAGACTCGACGATTTCGAGGTGTTGGGGTGGAGAAACCCACCTGGACTTGTCAATTTCAATGTTTTTGACGTGTCAGGGTGGAGAAACCCATCTGGACTTGTCAATTTGGACATTTTTGACGTGTCGGAGTGGAGAAACCCACTCAGACTTGTCGATTTTGACATTTTCGACGTGTCGGGGTGGAGAAACCCACCCAGACTCATCAATTTCGACATTATCGATGTGTCAGGGTGGGGAAACCCACCCAGACTCGTCGATTTCAATGTTTTCGATGTGTCAGGGTGGGGATACCCATCCGGACTCGTCAATTTTGTATTATACACCTTACCCACCCCTGCCATACAATGTGGGAGGGGTTTTCAATTTACTTATGTAGCTACTGTCCCTTCCCTTGCTTGAAACAAGAGAAGTGATTATCTTAATAATTTAAATATTAAATTAAATATATACAGTAAAAAAACCAGTCACAACCGGTTTCTTGAGTGCAACCGAACCAGACAGGACTGGTTACTACCGGTTCGGTCTGGTTTTCTGTGTTTTCATAGGTATCAGTGACTGGTTATGGTCTCGGTTATCAAAAAAAGGTGAAAAAAACTGGACCGGACTGGACCTTCAAGCACTATTTTTTATATGTAATAAAAATAAGATTTATTTACTGACTATACCACAGATTTCCTGCCTATGCAGACACAACATAACAAGGAGGTAGACCCTCCTCATTATATTTACTGCTGTTTCGAACATGACAAGGGGAAGATCCTGACTTGTCGCATTTATCAAGGGCAGGAAGAAAATAGGGACAAAGTAGCAGGGGATGGTGTAACAGTCCATCTTCTAATATTGTATGTTCTTTTTCATAAATTAGATTCTATTTACTGACTACACTATCCAGGTTTCCTGTGTGTCATGGACACAATGTGATGAGGGGGTCTCCACTGTTCGTCGTATCAATTTTTTGAATGTGATGTAGAGGGTCTGTCAATTCTCATCGCGTTAACAATGTGACCACCCTGTCTTATTTACTGACATCAGGAAAAACCCCATTTGCTGATTTGAACAAATAAGTTCTGATCAGTGCTAATATATGGCAGGCCACCTTATTTTAACTTATCCTACAGAATAAATGAGAATAAGTAGAAATAAAGCAGTGGGATAGTTAATTGCAATTTATTCTGCAATGAATTAGTGGAAAATAAGTAGAAATAAACTAGCAGATAGCTGATTGTGACTTAATCTGAAAAATATAAGATGTGGATTTGATTTTCAAGGTTCATCCATGGGGCTATGCCAAATATAATGAAATAGAATATATTGTATATAAAAAGTATGTAATACATTTAGTGAAGTAAGGGAAGAGATGACAGAGTGGCTAAACCCTTGTGATATAGTGGAGGTGTAAGAGAGTGCCAGATATGAAAACACTCCAACATGGGTGTGGATTCATATTCAACACCCGTTGAGGCCATGGGAAAAGCGCCAAACACGAAACCATACCAACAAGAGTGTGGTCTTGTGTTCGGCGGGTTTCGTGTTTGGAATATGAGAGGATGCCGACCACGAAAACGCACCAACAAGGGTGTGGTTTCGTGGTTGGCAGGTATGGGAGGGTGTCGGATAAGCAACGAACATAAAACCACACCAACAAAGAGGTGGTTACATGCTCAGCGTGTGTGGGAGGGTGCTGACCCGTGGTGGAGGGAGAGGAGGGAAATCCTCCTTGTGAAGTTAGCTGTTAATAAGTCAGTAAACAAAGTTATAATGTGAATAAAAATTACATACCGATTGCAGGGTTGGCACGATGGCCCATCCTCCAACACTCGTCGTGGCGTCCCATCCCCCTCGTCACATTTGAAACTGAGGGAAACATGGTGAGGTGGGTATCACCCCACCTCATTGAGTTTGAAAAATGAGGGATATACGATGAGGTGGGGATAACCCCACCTCGTTGCATTTGAAACCAAAGATTACAACGACGAGGTGAGGTTATCCTCACCTCGTCGTGTTTGAAACTGAAGGATACACGATGAGGAGGGGAAACCCCTCCTCGTTGCGTTTTGTTGCTGTTGTGCAAGGGACCTGTGGTGGATGGGACGGTAGTTAGTAGATAGACCTATAGTTTACTAATACAAAATGTACTGCATTGGGGGACGGGCATAATAGCCCACCTGTTCCCCGTTCCTTGTGTTCCTGCTGCCGTTGCAGTGACAACGTTGGTGGTGGTGTCGATAACGAGGGTCAATGATCCACGAACAGTTGATGGAAAGGAGTTTTCTCCTTTCCATCAACTCTTTGTAGTTGTTGGTGATGAAGATGTACTGATAGAGATAAGTTAAAGTAGGACTTCGATGATTTGCAGAACATTCAAAGGTCACATGATTATATTTGATTACACTCACATGCATGTTGAATTTACGAACGAAGACTCAGAGTTCTTTTAATGTCCAATCACCACCACTACTGACGAACGTCAACGTCAACACCAACGCCAGTACACTACCAACACGGAACGGCGATGAAGTGGGCAGGGGGATGAGCATGACAGCCCAACCCCAATATCGTAAGTTTTTTTTTTCATAAAATAAAGATTCTATTTACTAACTACACCTATCCCCACACGTTTCCTGCGTACCACAGAAGGAGGAGGGGTGCCCCCCTCGTCGTGTTGACTTACTGATGTTTGAATGCAATGAGGGGTAGATTACACCTCGTCTGAGTCGCCTTTACGGAAACGGAATGGCAATGAAGAGCATCGGAAATGAGTTGTCATGCCCATCCCCCAATATTTTCCATAAAATGAGATTCTATTTATTGACTACGCCTACTCCCATAGGTTTCCTGTGTACCACAAAAGCAACATGACAAAGAGGGGTCGTCCTTGTCGTGTTGATTTACTGATGTTTTGAATGTGACAAGGGTAGATCCCACCTTGTTGCCTTTACCAACAGCGCAAATGGAACGGCGATGAAGAGGGCAGGGGGATGGGTAGTCACGCCCATCCCCCAATATTGTACGTTCTTTTTCATAAAATCAAGATTCTATTTACTGACTACGCCTACCCCACAGGTCTATTGCAAGAACAACATGACAAGGGGGAAGACCCTTGTCAGATTTACTGATGTGACGAGGAGGAGATTCCATCTTGTCGCCTTTACCACAACGGAAATGGAGTGTGATGAGGAGGGCAGGGGGGATGGGTTGTCACGCCTATCCCCCAATATTGTACGTTCTTTTTTCATAAAAACAAAATCTGTTTACTGACTATTGTTACCTGTGATAGGTTTCCTGCAGATGCAATATGACAAGGAGGGTCTTCCCTTCTTGTTTCATCAATTTTCTTTGTGAACGCGATGACGGAAGGCCCCATTGTGTCTCGTTTACACAGGTTTCAATGTGATGGCAGGGGTCTCCCTTCATCACGTCTGCTATTTGCCACCGCTTTGACAACAGGTATGAGCCCATCATTTTATTTTGATTATATCTGCTGAATGATTAATAGGACTGGGGTATATCTTGTCAATGTGATGGGGGAAATCTGGGCAATTTCATTTATGTATACTAGATATTGTGGTATATTATATAATTTTTGTGAATACATTGGAAATTTGCCAATAATGTCTGGATTTGTTAAGATTATCTGAGAACTAGCAAAGAATCATCTATGGACAAGACAAAATTAGATACAAATCAGTTAAGATCAGCCATAAATTTAATTAGAATAAGTGTGGATTTTCGTGATAGCTGGATGATTGGGCTGATTGGGCTGATACAACATATTTACAACATATTCCTACTTATTCACTCAAATTTGAGCAGATTCTTACTTATAATTTCAAATCAGCAGATGAGGTTTTTCCTGATCAGTGGGGATTTGACATGTAGGAGGGTAAAGGAGGCCTCTGATGTTCTGTTACGTCGCCAAGATCGGCAAACTCGGCAGCCTTGTCAGCCAACTTGCTGTCACCATCTAAGTCCTCAAACTCTTGCCAATCTGGGATCCTAAAAGGATGATAAGTCCCTGTCACACCTGTTAATCCCACATCTTTCATGGTGTCCAACATGCCAAAGTCAACTGCAATATTCTCCTGCAGGCACTGCAGCTGAGTCTGATTTTCTTCACTCAGAGACCACTGTGTTTGCCGAAGGAGAACTTGCAAGTGCAGTCTAAAAAGGTCAGGTTAGCACAAGAGGGGACGATAGAAACATGAGCTTAGGACTTGCTGTTTTTCTTCAATTAGGAGAGCCAGTTTAATCACCTCCTCCATTCCACAGTGTGGAGATGGCCCATCTAAGATCATCGTCACCTCTTCAGCAGCCAGCTTTGTTGCAAGAATATTCATACAGGATGGATCTGTCAGCCGAACCTTCTCGGCATGTGTAATCGCTGCCTTCCATTGAGCCACAAAGCGAGCAGCAATGGTGTTTGTGAGGTTGGTATAGTATTTGTTAGCTGTTTCCCTCATCTCCAATGCATGTATGTACCAGTCACATAGTACTGTTACTGTACTGTTGCTAGTCAGTGTCAGCATTTGATAGGGCTGGAAGTTTCAAACTCATGCAATGACAGCATCTTCTTGTGATTGGAGTCTGATGCATGATCATCCAGCACTTCAGCACGATGCGCAACTATTGCTGTGTGAATGGTTGGAGAGATAGCATTTAAGTTTGACCACAAAAATTCTAAGATTTCACTGGCCACAATTCCAATTCCAGGGATGAAAGCAGTTCCAAATCGGAAGAAGCATTGATCTTTGTGGCCATGGATGTGAAATGAGCCAATTGCACAATCAATTTCTAGATCGGCCAGTAGCAGATGACCAATTCACTCCAACAAATAAATGATGTATTGACAGACGATGTCATAAATGAAAAGAACACCTTGTTTCAGCCATAGCAGCTAGAATTATGTATCAATATAGGCCAACTGGCTAACCTAAGGGAGGGCCAGTTGGCTACCTGCCTGATTTAGTAGACCCTCAACTGAGGCTGCCAGATGTCCTGGTCACCAATGCTATAGGCTGGTGATGTAAACATATGTCAACAATGCCAGGCACAGCAGCTGGGCACTGCCAAAAGCATTGTTTGGGCTGTAGCCGCCTGTTGGATACCATTTTTGGTTCAGAAAAATGGCAAATAAAATGCAAATATATTTCCTCACTGTCTGAGACAGTGAGCGCGGCTATTGGAGAGTGGGATTGGATGGATTGGGCGAGATGCATCTGGATGATGATTTAAAAATAGCAACATGTCTGGAATGGCAGCCAAACATTGCCAAAAGTGATGTTCGGGCTATATCACTCCATTGGGCACTTTTTTTTGGTTTGGAAAAATAGCAAATAAAATGCAAATATATTTTCTCACTGTCTAATACAGTGAGCGCGGCTATTGGAGAGCGGGATTGGATGGATTGGGCAAGATGCATCTGGATGACGATTTAAAAATAGCAACACACTCGGAATGGCAGCCAAACATTGCCAAAAGTGATGTTCGGGCTATATAACTCTATTGGCCACTGTTTTCAGCTGGGGAAAATGGTAAATAAAATGCAAATATATTTCCTCACCATCTGATACAGTGAGTGCAGCTATTGGGGAGTGGGATTGGATGGATTGGGAAGGATGCATTTGGATGATGATTTAAAAATAGCCAGATGTAGCTGAAAAGCACCATTCAGTTGTAGTTGCCTATTGGGCACCGTTTTTGTTGGGAAAAATGGCAAAAAAATGGAAATATATTTCCCCAATGTCTGATATACAGTAAGCATAACAATTAGAAAGCAGGGTTGCACAGATGTGTTTGGTGTATTATGCCATAACTAAGATATAACAAAGCATTTGGGTGCACTGGATGAAACAGTATAATAAAGTGGCGCCTGCTTTCAACTATAAAACACTCAACTTCCATGGTCGTCGTCACTCTTATCATTGATTGAATACAGCGCCACATCGCTGTCATCGTCATCATCATCATCATCATCATCATCTTCTCCATTGCCACCCTCTCGAATCCTCTTCTTTTCCTCCAATGGCTTCTTTCAAAGTGAGCAAAAATCATTTGCCAACATATTCTGTAAGTCTGCCTGGACAATGGCATAGGCTTTCAGGCCTTTGCAAAGACCAGCTTCCATGGTCCTCAATGCCCCTTGTGACCTCCACCACTTCAATTTCCAATCCAAAAATGCTAGCACTCACCTTATCTCCTCTCGTAGAAGGGAGACCTCCTCCTTAGCCCATGCTGCCCATGCACAGCTCTTGGCCCACTCTGATCTGAGAATACTATCACCAACATCATCTGGACCCCACCCTTGGTGTTGTTCAACTAAATTCATGACAGTGTTCTCCGACTTTCACCAGTACCATCACGTCACAATCGCTCCTCGTTGAATAGAGTAAAGGAAGCACCATCATTGTCCCTAAGGTTGCCACCATCCTCAGAGTGGTGTTCTGCGAGTTGTTCATCCTCAACTGTACCCCTCCATCCTGGACGTGGCCAAAGCCGATTTGGGTTCTGGTAACCCCTAACATCCCCATCATTCAACTCCCTCTCCCAGTCTCCAGGACCTGACAACTCAAGTTTTGCCATCCGAGCGGCTCTGTATTTTTCAGCAGCTGCACATACACGCTCATGCACTCTGCTAATAACAGTCTGTGAACGAGTCCTCTTTCTTTGACCCCAAATGTTACTGTTTTTAAAGGCCACCATTTGCGACTTAATCTTCAGGGTGTGATGAATTGAGTCAAGGGCATCATCAAGGGGGCACACGGATTGGAAAAAGAGACCTGGGGTCGATTTTTTTGGTAAGGCCATCTCCGGCTGGACTAACTGACTATGTAATCAGGGACATGTCCAAATATAGTAATATTTTTGACTCCGCTCAAAATTTCAGCTCATTCAACACTCATATTGGCCACCTGTTTAAATACAGATTGTTCAATAGAATACTAGTAAGTAGCAATAAAAAATCTCTAAACAATGAGGTTATGCTAGCCAATAAAAAAATCTTGTGACATGTAGGATCGGCAGAGGGATAGTCATATTTAGTCTAAATCCATTCTAAATTATTTACTAATATAGTAATATATTTATTTTTCACTCTCTTTGGCTGAAAATCACTTCAAAATACATTCTAAGCTATGAAAAAAAGTCAATTTGATGTTCTGAGTCTGAAATTTAGAAGGTTCCAAAAAAAATTTTCGTGACTTTTGGTTGGACTAACTAACCAGGGTCCGGTCTGGGATTCTAATCCCGGTGCCCCCTTGGGCATCATAGCATTGAGCACTGCGTAGTTTTTCTTCAATGAGAGGTAGACCAGGAACGCAGATTTGATGGCAATGGCTTTGGTGGATAGCGGATGGGAGCCACAGAGGTGCATCCTCTGGAAGGTCAGAGGTCAGAGACATGCCAGCATCAGTACGATACTGGAGGAGGCCAGGTATGTAGATGGGAATCCATTGGCATCTCTTGCCAGCCTGCAAAGATGGTGTCTTCAAATCTGAACTAAATCAACTGCAATATTTCATTCTGGAAAACTTAACTCACTGGGTGTCCTCCAGGTCCAACCCCAGCATAAAAAATGAATATGCACTTGTTCCATGCATTGAAATCCCACCTGATGCGAGGTGTCGCTCCTCTTCCAAATTCAACTCCCTTCTGACCTCAGCCTCTGTGAGATCTCAAAAAGGTTGTTAGCACACTTCATATCTCAAAGCGAAAGGTACTTACTGTGGCCATCCATCTCATAGGGGTTTGCTTTTGTCTTCGGAAACCCTTCAGCCTCCCAGGCAACACACATAGACTCCCACTTTGCCACTAGTATGGAATCCAAAGAGGCAGTAAGTCCTCAGTGCCCTTCTACCTGGGTATTCCTCTTAGCCAATCCAGCTTTATATTTTTGAATAAGCATCTTCCCCATTCCAATGTATTTTTGCCAGTTCCAAAAGTTGAAGTGATTATCCAGAATGTTGTGACGGGAACTGGGTCCTTGAGTTTTGGTCACATTTCCCAATGCATTATGGGCAGCCCAGAATCTTTCCGGGCATTCAAAATCTGAAGCTCTGATCTCCAATATGAAATTCAAGGAGTAAGCTTGGTGGTTGGCTGCTGTATGCATAGGTTCATGTAGTTTTGGAATGGCAGGGGTGAGTGTTACAGAAGAGGGTACAGCAAGGTGGGCTGGCCAATGTTCTTGCATGTGTTTGAAAAGATTTATGAACCATTGGCAAGCAATGTCATAGCAAATGAGTAGGAAGGGGACCGTAACATTTCTGATGGAGGAAGCGAAGATGTAGTCCATATTTGAATAGCTAGAATGCTGTTAATGACCAGGTCAAGCCTTCCAAATTTATAGTGCACTGTTCTCCCTTCTGAAGATTCCCAACCACTGTTGGTAAAACCATCTCCGATCGCCCACAAAATGCCCCACCCATGCCTGTATATCACAGACCCTTTGTGAATTTCGTATTCACTTGAGCGAGTGCTTGAAAGCCAACGCAGGTGCTAACCTAATGATGGAGTTGAAAAGTAGGCCAAAAGCAAGGGAGATGACTTACATCCTTGTCGTTGGCACACTGAAGAATGTAAGATTCATATGGCTCCCATAGTAGCATATAAGCCAGCCCAATGCCTAACCCTGGGTCCTGCAAATAATTAGAGACTAGCTGATTTTTGAGTCGAAAATTCACATCCATGCAAACAAACATCATATAGAGGAACCTAAAAAAGAATCAGTGCTGAGGCAAAAGTAGTGAAACACACTTACCGAAATTCTAAAGGAATATCTTCCCACTTAAGCTCTGCTGATACATTGATCCCAAGATAGGAACATGAAGGGCACCTAACTGTAAGAGCCCCTGGCTGCGTTCCTGCTACACTGGATGGATCATGTGCACACCCTGCCCACTTCAAAAGTTTGAGATACCGCCATTGAAGAACCATATGAAACAAGGTACGATATTGATTTTTAGGTACACCAATGCTGGTGTTGTTAGTCAATTTCTCCAGCGCTCAATAGAGGTCGTAGGTGCTAGCCTTCGAAGTACTGTCCCATTTCAATCAATTCGGCCTAGAATGTGACATGTGACCATGTGGACGAATTTCAAAATTCGTTCACCTGCCTTATATGGTATAATTTGTCAGCTTTTTGGCCATCAAAACTCACAGAAATGGTCACACCAAACAGTTTTGGCCTGTGTGACATGGGACATGGAACAAAATTCAGCCAAAACCACAAGGCCTGTGACATATGACAGCTGAATCGATTGAAATGGGACAGTAAGCAAAAGTTTATGAAGGAGGTCCAGAAGTTCGAATGTAGCACAGGTCTTGATGTTGATTTGAGATGTGGGATATAAGCACTGTTGTAACAACTGGATGTGGTTCGGTATGGTGCAGGAACAGCTGCAATATTGAATGGCAACTCATGGATGCCGTTCATATGGAGCACAAGCATCTTTGCATGGCATGGAATGGGGTTTTCACAGGACATGCTACCATGGTTGAGCTGGACTTTGAGGCCCATAGACTTGAGTGAAATATTGACAAAACGAGACCCTGTCCATTTCTGATGGAAGGCCAAACTTAGTTAAAGTAGACACAAATGTGTCTCACAAACATACCTTGATATGATGCAGGGAAAGCATGCGGTGGCGCTTGATGCAACAAGACAAACATACAAGATCAGGGTGAAAGCATTTCTGGCACCTATACAGAGGCACCCCCTTGAACATTGCTTTGCAAGAAACACAATCTGGACATTCTTTGAAATTGAGAAAATCTCTCCGTCCAGCCCATCAAGTGATTTCATCAAGATATTCGGGATGGTGAATGTCTCGCCAGACAATGTGAGGACGATGCTGAAGGAATGTATTAAGACTTTGGCAGGAAAATGGCTGTTTCCAAAACTTACCGTCACCCAGCTTTTCTTCTTGATTTTTCTTGGTGGTAACGTTTCTTGCTGCTCCATGAGTCCCTCAACAACTTCATTATACTGTACTAAAACAATCAATTTTGCGGTCACACATCACAGCCATCCCAAATTTGCTGAAATGTCACACCTGTCACCCGTCCCACATTCAAATGCTGAATTTTTCACATGATAGCTGTCAGGCCGGCCGCCTTCGGCGGCTTCCCACTGTTAATTTGGGCATAGATGTCACACTGTCCCAACCCTTTTGCTGAATTTTCCATTTCGGTGGATTGGTCACAAGTCACAAGGGGTGCAAAATTGATTGTTTTAGTACAGTACCAGTCTCCATCTGGGTCTAACGCATACTCTGGATCATCAGCAGGCGCCCATGCTGAAGCAGAAAGCCATGAATCAGACATGACTTGAGCCTCTTGACTGGCTGGTGCTGTGAGCACATCATTCCCCACTCTTCATAAACGACCTTCTTGGCCATAAATAGCATGAAAGTCTTCAAAAACAGGTACCAGGTCATGATAAGCAGTACCAGCTGCCAAACGAGGCTTCTTGGCTGGCCAAGTGTGCATGGTGATTGATGATCAAGGCAAACGTGTTGCGTCGCGAGTCATGATTTCACAAAGTAGTCATGCAATCTAGCTTATTATCACCAGACTTTAAAGCAGCAGAGCTGGTCACGAGTCTGTAAACAATGAACTGAGCTTCAAAAACTTACCTTCTACCATGGCATTAACTTCTATAACTTCTGCCCTGCAGCTACTTAACTGCACCGTCCATCACGAAAGTGCCTTCAAGAATATGGTGAGTCACTTCTTCTTTTCATTTCCACCCCCTTCATAAACCACCCTCCAAGATCTCTGAGTAGGGAACTTAAGCTGCTGCATGGACGAGGCTAGCAGAATACCCATGCAGGGGATCCCCTGGTCAAAGACCTCCAGGCAAAAGATTCCTCCTGGAACGTATTTCTGGGGCTTTAAATTTTGCTGTTGGCCAAAAATGCTGAATTCGTTTGAAAGGAAAAACATGCAATCAAGCTTCCTGATACTGTAGTATTTCATTCAATTTGGCAGGCACTGTGACTTGTGATGCACCTGCCGAGTGACATCCATGACATTTCAGCATTTTTGAGGGTCCTGTGACCTGTGACTGCCGAATTGAATGAAATGATACAGTACCTTCAAGTTCAAGGAACATTTGCTGGCGGCACTTGAGTGACAGGACGACCCTCTATTCAGCCTTTCTCCTCTCAGCATGCTGGCTTCATCCCATGCTAACAGTCCTGAACTAGCAACAACTTCATCTCAAGCCAGTGACCCACCCCCATCACCTTCCATGTGTTGATATACCTACAGTGCTCCTAGTGCTGTAGAGATGAACAACAACACCAACAGGCTGGAGTGAAGCCTGAGTCACTGCAATGAGGGGTAAAATATGCGAATTCTGGGTTCCAGGTGTCAGGAGGATGCCTTAGGAGGTGAGGTGAGGTGAGGTGAGGTGCGGAGAGGTGTGTGAGAGTCCGAAGAAGGAGAAGAGCTCGAAGCAAAGAGCTCGCAGCTTCAAAAATAAGGTAGATGGGCTCGTAGCAGGTTCGGATAGGGTCATAAGGGTTCGTGGTTGATGCGGTTGAGTTCAGAGGGGTCGAAAATGGGGGTAGACCATGAAAATGAGGTAAAAATGCAGTGGGGATGTGCACACTGGCACCAAAAACAAGATTCCACACTGGGAACCATCTAGGGGCCAAAATATCGAAGATACTGGCTCGGAAACGAGGTCAGACAGCTACCCAGCATATACTGAGCCTATCTGAACAACTAAGACGAATTTAGCAGAGGCTAGATGACAAAAATGAAGTCAATAAAGCAAAATCGAAGTAAAAACTGAAAATTGAGCAAAAAGTCAAACTGAGGGCTTAGGACATAATGTCTGAGAGTGAGAGGAGAGGAAACAAGTCTATTTTTTTGTTCTAGTTTGTCTGAACCAGTATTTGTGAGTTACAATAGTAGGAAAGTGAAGTAGGATCAAAAAGGAGGTAAATCAAAGATAGAAATGGAGAGATGATCACACTGGACAAAACTACATCGGACTACTTCGGAGTAGGGTAGGAATAATGTCCACATGATATGATAGGGTAAAACAGGTCAATAAAGGCCAGAGAAATGAGGAATCATATAAAAGATGAAAGATAAGCTGAGATAAGGGGATGGAAATAGTGAAACATAAGGTAGTTCATTCTAGGACTCAATGAAATCGATGTAGAATGTTGTAGAAAGGTTAAGGTTGCCAGTGGGAGAAGTGTCCTAAAGGTAAAGGAACAATATAGAACAGTTGGAAGTTGCAATAGAAGCTAAAAATGACAAAATCAAAGTGAGAAGCTTCGCAGCGAAGTCGGTCAAGTTTGCAGAGTGCGCATTGAGCTCGGTGAGTGCGGTACTGCTTCAAAATGGTTGATATTCGATTTTCCGAGGTCAGAGGAGCTTGGGTCTCATCAGCGTTCCTTCAATAGAGCACAGTCCAAAAGCCTGGCTTCAGTTCTCAGCAAACGCTGTGCAGTGGAATCTCCTCAACTGCTCTGTAAAGGTTGTTATCCTTTACAGAAGAACCTCAAGGCCACAATACTGAGTCTGACCAATCTATAGGTGATCTAAACTAAGTACAGCGTGGCGCGAAGAGGTGTCTAAAGTCTAAAAACGTAGGTGAATGAATGTTAGGTGGCATCACAGAAGGTGATGCCAAACAAATAAGTATGAAAGGGGTAATACCCCCAGTATAGGTAACAGTGAAATTCCATCCGTTACACACCCCCTTTTCAGATCATATTATGATCTCAAAATAAAAAAAAAAACTAAAAAAGAAAAGTGAAAGGAACAAGGGAAGAGAGGAAAGAAATATAATTTTTTGAGGTGACTCCAGTCCCTTGTGCCTGTGGGGCTCTCTCGTCCTCTTTCTCTTCTCGGTCACTGTGGTCCTTCTCGTCACTGGGGATTCCTCCCCTATGCGCCCCTTCAAAATTTGTTTCTGGATTCCTCTTTACCCCCTTTTCAGACCATGTCATGGTCTCACTAATAATCAAAAAATTAAAGGAGTGAGAAATTTAAAAAAATTAACTGTCCATTGCAAAGGGGTAACCTGCCCCTGATAATATAAGAGTGTTGGAGCTAATTAGCTCCTATCATAATAAGCAACCATGGATATGTTGGCACCCACGTTAGCAGGGTCAACACAGCCATGGGCTAAATCAACAGTGGAGGTGGCGCCCACGTTGGCAGGGTCACCCACACTGGTGAAATCAGGGTGGTGGTACAAGAAGGACTGAAACGGAGGTGGCGCCCACGTTGGCAGGGTCACCCACGCCAGTAGAGTGAGAGGTGGAGGTGGCACCCACGTTGGCAGGGTCACCTCCACAAAGACTACTCACTATCAGAGGTCCAAAATACAGGTGACTCACGTTCAGAGTCATGGCCCTCATCAGGGTCTTCAGAATAGTATGAGCCCTGGTCAGGCTCATCTGAATAGTAAGAGCCTTCACCAGGCTCATCAGAGTGGTAAAAGCCTGCATCAGGCTCATCAGAGTGGTAAGAGCCTT
>JAIUJM010000276.1:0-19414 GCA_026262225.1 Inosperma sp. D86
TGGAAAAAACTTATAACCGTATATAAACCGTTTATTAAACATATATACACAGTTAAACGGTTTAAACAACCGTATCCGTTTATTTCCGTTACTAGATGTAAACGTATACTAAACGGTTGGAGCCTTAGGGTCTATTCAATGGTGACTTTGAAAGCAATTTGTAAAGGTGGAGGATCCGGCCAGTGAAGCTCGTTATCGAAAATTTCGGCATGACGCCAGGGTGCCCAAGATTGAAATGAGTGTGCGGATATTGTTAGTTATATGTTTTTGTGTTGATCAATAATGATGGAAAGGGGGAGCGAGTTGACCTGCCTTCAGTTGAACTTGATGATTACGAGTCCCCATTAGGGAATCGTTCTTTTCTCCCGACTTTTGGCTGAACCAAATGTCAGCATCAAAATTGAGTGAAAATATTTCCTCTTATAGAGTGGCTGTGTTTTCCTTTCATATACGTGTAATAGTCATATAAGTAATATAAGTAAATGTGTTGATAACGAGCATAAACTATTACTTCTTTCTTTCAAGTTTCATCTGTGGTGTGTTTATGGCAAAAAATTTCCAAGTCTCCCCTTGGGGGCCCCCCTGAGCATTGCGAAGGAGGGGAGGGTGACTTAGAAAATTTTTGCCATAATCACCCTTAATTTGCTGTTGTCGTTCTGTTTGCTTTTTATGTATCGATTTATTAATTTTCTTATTAACATATGTAACATACAGGTCAGTAAAATACATCAATGAAGGGAACTTGGATGTGGAAGTATGTAACATTGTTCGATACAGGCGTCACGTTAGTCTTTGTCGAGGGACATTCTTATAATCTTCCTTTGAGTTTCGGCAACGGAATCTTCTTCAGAGTATAGCGCTTTCCTTTTCAGTTGGCCTGAGTGTTTGTACGTGCTCTGTAAAACGTGGTTGACCATTCCTTCTTCCTGTTTTGTAAGGTAAATATTTAGGCTAACAAAGTAGATTATAACAAAGGCTTACTTTCATTGGTGCACAACGGTTACGTTGAGTGGAGTCTAGCAATAATAATCCGCGAAGTTGTGGGATCATTACATATCGTTCACCTTTGATCGGCAACGTAACCAGTGCAAAACTGGCCTCGACAATGTCGCCTACGTCAAACAAGCTCGGCTCCACATCAGTGTAACTAATCCAGTGGTTAGTTCGTAAAACGGGAAAAGAAGTCTTTGACTCACCAAGTCTGCCCATCGTCTTCAATTGTGAGTTTCTTATACATCACTACATTGTCGGGTCCATGGATGAGATCTTGTTTTCGGACCTTTGCCAGTATTCCTTCTGGATCCATACCTTTCCAGAAAGATAGATTTTGTTCTCTAGGTGCATCTTTTCGCAACGTAAAATAGCGTGTGTGAAGATTGATTGCTGCATGGCCTTCGTAGGTCCCGCATTGCCACGGCGCAGTTGATGCTTCTGGAAAAATGTTTCTCATGTTCGTAAATAGGCCGTTGCAGGTCTCCATTGCCTTCACAAATGTTTCCGTTGATAGGCCGGTGAGCGTAACGGCTTGCCTCATATATATTCGTCTTCGTTCTATTTGTTGTTGCTGACTTCGGTTCTCTTTCTGTTAGCATTTTTATAACGTTTTAAGAATCTAAGGTGATCTTACTTGGGTTGTATAGGTGGCAACTCAAAAGCGCATAAGATTCCTTGAATACGTAGTATTGCTTCGCAGTCCGGGTCTTCTTTGAATGTCAGGCGCCATGAAGTTGGTCCTTCAAAGGCAACAATCTCGAAGTCGGTGGTCTATTCATTGAGTAGAATTTCATAAGATATCGATATAATAGAAAACTTACTGTTGCTTGTGCTAATTGTTCTTTATTCATAATAACGCTTCGTTCCTTGCTAATTGCCTCCAGGCGTAACTCTGTCGTTGTTGAATATTAGTTAAATTTTATTGTAGAGTTTAAAAGACTTGTACTCAACTTGCTGCTTGAATATCGTAATTAGGATCCATTGATTTGTTGTCTCAAAGTTATGATGGTTGAACTCTTGTAACAATTTTGTAATTTGTATTCACTACTTTCCGTAACTTGTTCCACTATCGTTTTCAGTAGGTCTTACGTATATGATAAATAAGTTGATGCCCACTTAATCAATTATCCGTTACATAGCCTCATGTTTTTGCTTGGTTTTTTGGTGCTTAAAACTTATGTCAAGCGTGGAATGAATCATTGTTCTAGTACATGGCCTCAGCTTGATCGTTTAGGATCTGTTATTAATGAATCAGTTCATTGATAACGGCGTACCTTGTTATATTGAGTGGTCTGAAGTATTCATTTTTGGATGTTTCGTGATGTTCGCGGGTGAAAATAAGATGTTTATCTGTCGTATGACTTTTAATTACTTGATCTTCCTTATTGAATCGTAAGCGTGTGTTAAACTTGATTTGTAAAATGTAAAATGTAGAACGGACCGATGTAAGTAATAAACCGATTAGTTTGTGGTTCTTTGTTGTTCATTTATTGGATAAAGACCACCTATTGTTAACGGTTTTAGTTTTTGATGATGGTTTTGTTTTGAATTTGTCTATATTTCGTTTAATATTACACGTTCTTGAGACATTGACATTGATCAATCTATATTCAAAATATTTGTCAGCATTTCTTCGGTTGTAGACTGTCACCGGTTTTCATGTTCTTTGTTCCTTGATTTTTGAATACGCCCTACTAAATTTGATTAATTAAGATACAATTCAATGATAAAGTTAAATTATTCTGAAGTTATCTCACCCGTGTTACCCATATTGGTCAATGTCTTTCCTATTTAGGAACGTTCGTCTTCATCTGTTTTTACAATAAGTTGAAGCGTTTCTTTCATGTTTCATTTGCAACTTCTTATCTACCTTTGTTTATCATTCCATTAGATCATTTTATCGGCGTCTTAACATTAAAATTATGTTGCGGTCTTCATCCCTTGTTCCTAGATGTTAGTTAGTTAACGGACATTAATGCAGCTGACCATCCGTAAATTTAAAATGGTCTTCGGACCTTGGCAAGAGTAAAGGTAATGGCTTCTTGATCTTTATTAGCTATATCTAGCTCTGAATTTTCTGTTGTGTTATGGTGATTAAATTTAGCCGCTCCGTATCATTCTTGGTTTAGTTTCTTACCTTTGCCAAAGTCATTCAGCATCTATCTTTTCATCTCTTTCTATACGGCTGAATAAGTCGACTTCTTTGTTTTTTTAACGTCATGGTGTGCCACCGGCCATCATGTTTATTGTTTTCTACCCAGAATATTGATATTCATCAAGATTATCTGTTTTCATTTAGCTGATATTTAATTTTAATTTTTTAATATTCAATATCATAAGAACACTTAAAGAACGACGCACTCAGTAAAGCGACTTGCTTAACTTTTATTCTCCATGGCTCAGAAGAAGAAAGTTTCTCCATCTCCTGAGATTATTCATCATGTTCTTCGTCACCCGGCTACAAAGCGCCCAACCTCGAATTCTAAGAACGTTACTTATGCTCATCACGTCGAAGTTATTACCGCTCCTGCCACGTCTCAGGATCCTGCCTCCGGCTCCGAACTATCTTCTATAGTTGTATCTGACTTTGATGATAACAGTGTTAAAACGTTTGTTTTTCCTTTGATTGTTCTTTTATTTTTCATGATAAACGAATGTGTAGTGCGGTCGTTTCAAACCAAGTCTTCAATAAGGTTTATGTGGATGATGTCGACGAATCAAAGTCCCCTCTGCCAGAGCGATAGTGAGTTATAAGAAATATATATTCGTCGTTTATCACCTGATATATCCGACAGTGTCAACCCTGACCCCGGTTCTCGTGTTCCTGTACCTGTTTCAATTGACGGTGTAAAGACTAGATCGTCTAGTGGAATGTAAGTGTTGTCTGGATCGTATTTTTTTTACTTACATTACTTTCAATATTATAGCAAGAAAAGAAGAATGTTCGAGGATGCTGCAACTTTCTCCGACGTTGAACAAGAAGTTGCGTAAGTATTTTGCTTCTCTTTATCGAAATGTTATTTCTCAGTATTGTTATAGGCTTTCACCGTCAAAGAAGAAAAAGATCAATCGTAAACCGGCTAAAGCGCTTCAGAAGAAATCAAAGGGCAATTCTGATCGAGAAATACCTTCGTAGGTTCTATGTTTATTGACATATCTGCCTTAATTCACAAGAACACTTAGGCCATCTTCGCAGCCCGCACAGGCAAAACTTGATGCAGAGGAAGACCCTTTTGTTTTGTCGGCACCTATGAAGGAGCCTCATTCTCGAAAGAAGATCGATTCAGTTAATGATGATGATATGTGCGTAAAAATATACCCCTTATTCTTCATCCTCTTTTCACATTTATTATTTGTAGTCCCTCTATGTCGCCGTTGAAATTGAATTCACCAAAGAAAATTAAGGGCGCCTCTACTAGCACGTTACTTGCTGGAGATTTTGATGCTTCAGAAGTGGCCGAATTTCTGGAGTGGAAACGCAAACAAGATATTTTTTATGCTCGAGTGAAGGAACAGGCCAAAGAAGCTGATGGCTCACCTCAGTAAGATATTGGTTGATTTATTATACTTCTTAACTTACCTTTTCGTTTGTAGAAAGCATCAAACCTTTGAAGGAAACACGTTATCGGAAGGAGAGATTTCTCCTATTATTGATTGGCCTTCCTCGTTTGTTTTACGTTGCTTATATATGAAAACGTGCTAATGAATGTCACTTTAGTTCAAAGATTATATGTCATAAGGATAATACCACCGTAAAGAAAGGAAAAGGTCGAGCTAAATCACCCCTTGATGCTGACTCTGCAGAACTGTCCGATACTGCAGTGGAGGCTATACAAATGAAGTTTGTTTTAATTATTTTTTTTTTTCTGTCGAATCTCATGTATCTTTAGATTTGCGATACAAGATAGTTTGAAAAAGGAGACGTCTGACCTTCAAAACGAATCTGGTTCTACTTCGCATCAAGTAATGAATTCCTCTTGCTTTACATTTGCGAATCATTTATCCTTAAATGTTTAGCATTTGACTTCTTCGTCTGCTCTACTTGCAAATCAAGACGGGTCTATATCACAATCTTTTGCGACGGCGCTGGCAACGAAAGGCGTTGATGTCCGGGATATTCTAAAGAAGAGTCTCGTGAGTGCTCAAGAAAGATCTGACACGGTGTATTTGGAGGACTTGCATGGTCATCGTGTTACGTGAGTATATGTCTCCTCGCTCGGACTATTAGATTATTGATAACTCTTCAGAACTCTTCCTGGACAATGCGAAGTTAATTGCCCTGATTTTCATGATCCACTACTTGCCGAAGACTACGCAAATCTACCAAATCTTATGTAAGTATTAGACTTTTTAAATGTATTATTCTATCATTTAAACGTACCTTAAGTCGCGGAATATTTCGATCATGGAGTCAAGCCACCGGACTTGGTCTTGCTTGGTTTTCTGCCTGGGCTTTTCAGACGCCCAGTCTTGACATTGGGTAATATCTTTTATCATTGTAATTCTGATATTAATAGATTCGTAGATTGGCTTTAGCCGCAGTTCGTTTTGTACAGCACAACCGATATGTCAATCTTTCGAGGATTTCGCCTCTTGCTCTTCATTCTGCTCATACTTCTATGGATGGCAGTCGATCTGTGCTTCGAGTCAAACGCCAAGTAGCCATATGTTTGTCTTCCTTACTTGTTGTGGAAAGCCGATTAACAAGTCCCACTGATCGTGGAGTTCGCAACAAATTTATCAAAGGCGTCTTGCATCATCAAGAAATGCAGCGATTTGTTGGCGTAACGTGTATGGTATTCAATCAACCTATCTTGCATGCGCAGATCGAAAGAGATTGCATGATTTTCAGTACGATGGGTTCCTGGCGAGCATCCAGTCAGTTTGTAATTCTTGTTTTCGGTTTATCATTCTTACTAATAGGTTTCAAAATTTCGCAAGGTTCGACTTCTTCATCTGCTCCAAACTATCTTCGAGCACCTGGACTTTTAGGAAAAACTTCAAACAATGGAAAAACTTCAAATTATTCACCGGCTACGAAGGTTGTTCTTGATGTTTCTGACATAGGTATTGCGTTTTCTTGATTTATAATACTATAAATTTAATCTTGCGTTTTCTTTTATTCGTAGTTCCCATCTATGACGCTCGTAATCAACCATTCGACTTCGAGAGCAACCTGGATGACATCAAAAAAGTATTACCTTTATTTGATGGAGAAGTTCCAGCCGGTTCTTTTGCGGTTGTTGCCTATACGCTTTCCACATATAAGAAGGGAGATAACTGGCATCTGAGTTCAAATGTACAATTTGTGATCGTGTTAGCCATCGATTGAACTCTGAAATCCTCTGATTAGTTCATTGTAAACATAAATATCGAATGAAATGTACCTTTTTTTCCTTGAAAGCCGGCTTTTCTCTTTTAAGAATCTTGAAATTTAACTGTTCCTGTTTACATCGTGTGAATTCTCCTCCGTAGTTGATATAAATAAAGCAAATATACATTCTTGTTTTCCATCTTCTTTGAAGAATGAATTGTCTTCTTGAACTCGTTATATCTTACTTAGCAATTATCTACGGTTTCCTCCTTGTAAACAGTGCAAATGGTAAGGTCGCTTCATCATCATTCATCACGAATATAAACTGACCATATCAGAGGTCATTGGTTATCAATGCCATATACAAAGCATGGTAGGTTTTGTTCGAGACCCGTTAATCGATAAACCTGTTGTTTTTATCAATATAATGAGCAACAATGAAACACCATCTTTGCATCACCATTCATACACCCCAAAACGCTTTGTTGGCATCTTTTTGACTGAGTCTTCTACGTCTATGTCTACGCCTGCGTCTATTCGAATATTTGAATATATGCCTACGTTATGTTTTCTTGAAGTATCGAGCTGCCCGTTGAAGCCAAAGTCTTCAAAGCATGGAAAACAAAGTTTAGTGCGATGCAAATTTAGGATCTGTTCCATACATGATTCAAAGCGACGCGCGCAATTGGTTAAACTCTATGCTCTCCGATTTTTAATGAAACGACGCACCTTTTACTTATATCTTTCAATGACCGAATATTCTCTATTGAGTTCGTCAGATCATAGAGACAACAACATGCAAAAGTATACCTTGTTTTATGTTTTTCCCGTTATACTTCAATTCCTTGATTACATTTTGCGGTTTGCGACAGTATTATATTTAATGAACTCTACTCACATGGGAGCTTCGTGTGATAATATGCCCCAACAATCAAGAAAATTGTATTTCGGTGGTGGACGTATTGCTTATCGCTCTGTAAAAGCTGAACAATTGAAATCACATTGCATTAGTGGTTATGAAATTGCCGAAACCTATGAATCTGACCTTCACTTTGTTCAATATATTCATGTCAACGAGGCTGAATCAATATGTTCGCATGATCAGACCGTCATTCCTGTTAATTTCCCCCTTGCTGATTTAGCTTCTTGGTTAACGCGCGAAGAACTTCACAATATGGCTAAATTACACAATATTTCATATCGATCAAGAGATAAAAAAGAAGTATTGCAAACCTTGTTTACCGATCATTATTGTGACGCTTGTTCCAGTTATGTTTCCTTATTTCGTTATATAGACATTGCCTCTATTAAACGTGCTCGCGATCGAATTCACAAAACAAAAAGTCGTCAGAAATTCAAATCATCAGTTACAGAAAACCATGAATTACATACATCTTTTCCCCCTGCACCGCCTACTCGCAACCAAATCGAACAAATAATAAACAACTTTTGTGCAGACACGAGTCCTGCATCGTTTGAAGAGTCTGGATGTGCAGTATGCGGTCAATTAAACCTCTGTACAGATTTGACAAGTATTTCTGATGCGGACTGTGATCTTTCTCCTTTGTGTGCCTCTGGTGTGACAAGAAAGGAGCGCAAATTTTTTACTGATAAAATTGAAAGTCTTGACGGTCCTGTTATTGATGCGACGTGTAACAATATTTGCTCTTCTTGTTTAATATGTCTTCGGAAAAATAAGAGACCAAAAAATGCTCTAGCTAACGGGTTATGGATCGGTGCTATTCCTGATGAATTAAAGAATCTTACATTAGCAGAACAAATGATGATTGCCCGCATCCGTCACAATAGATGTTTAATCAGAGTGTCTTCTGGTCGTGCAAAAATGGTGGCAAATGTTGTTATGTTTTCTAATCCTATCGCCAAAGTGTATCATGTTTTGCCCCCTAGTCAAGATGAAATGAAAGAAGTTTTAGCCTTTATTTTCACAGGAAGTGCACAACCAACTGATGAAGATTTCAAGCGTACTCCACTTCTTGTTCGAAGAGAAAAAGTAAGCAGAGCATTAGATTGGCTCAAGCTTAACCACGTCGATTATCGTGATCTAGAAATTTCGCGTAAAAATCTAGAATCATATCCATTGTCAGGCGTACCTGTTGTCGTCAGCTACAAGAAAACAGCAATCGGTGAATCAAACAAATTGCCTAGTGCAATGAGCGTCCATGATAATGAAGAAGAAGATGGTACGGAAAAAGGAACATGTCCTTTTACAGTTCATGGCTTGTCCGGTGAAGAATACACAAAATTGTCTATGTCGGCCTTGAAGGCGCGAGCACTTAAACATCTTGAAGATGAGGGAAAGACTCTAGGAATAGGGCATGATGATAAGCCTCAATCCATGTATGATAATCCTCAAGCTTACCCACAAATGTTTCCTTGGTTGTTTCCTTATGGATACGGAGGTATCGGCCAAGCTTGTTTGAAGAAAAAAATGAATGAAAATGCACATAAAAGAAGTCTTCTTATGTATCATGATAAACGGTTTCAAACGGACCTGTACTTTCCGATAGTCGCATTCAACCATGCGCAAATGAAAGCAGGAAGTACTGGTAGTTTTCTTCTCGTAAAGAGGCGTAAGTTTAACAAAATAAAACAACGCCTGATGTCCTTGAATCGTACTGTGTTATCTAATATTATCCAGCGACTAGCCAACGACGAACACGTATCCCCTGAAACAGATGAGGAAGAAGCGTGTTATCGCATTCTTGAAGATCTTGATCATGCAGGTGGTCGTGTTCAAGGTTCGCTTGCAAGCAAAAAGTATATGCGCAACGAAATTTGGTCTTTAATTTCGTATCTGGGTGCTCCATCCTGGTTTATCACTTTGTCTCCTGCTGATAATCGTCATCCAATTTGTCTTTATCTAGCTGACACTGGAGAAACTTTCTCACCTATGCTCAAATGTTCAGATGAACGTAACCGACTTATAGCTTCTAATCCTGTCGCAGCCGCTCGTTTCTTTGATATAATGATACGCTCTTTCATAAAAAACGTCCTAGGAGTCGACAGCAATCATGATGGCCTCTACGGAAAAACTTCTGGTTATTATGGAACTGTGGAGCAACAAGGTCGACTAACGTTGCATCTTCACATGCTGTTATGGATTCAAGGAGCTTTATCTCCTCAAGAAATACGTGACAAGTTAATGTCAAAAGATTCTACCTTTCAAAAAGAATTAATTGAGTATTTAGAGAATGCACATAAAGGCGAATTTCTTACCGGAACAATGGAAGATATTCGACAAACTATTCCAATGCATACTGAAATACGTGCTGGATTACATTCTGTTATGCGGCAATCAGAAAATTCTACCAATTACAATACAAAATACACTGACCCTACGCAGACACTTCCTCGACCAGCACCGCCTCGATGTGATGAAAATCATTCAAATGATTGTGAAGTATGTAAGGATAATACCTCTTGGTGGGAAGATTATTATCGTACAATAGACGATTTGGTCCTGAAATCCAATGTACATAGATGTACATCGTTACGAAAGCAAGATCGTGCCAAGTACGACAATAAATCAAATGCAAGTCTATCTAAGGGTAAGTCGATATCAGATAAACAAGGTCCTAAAGGTTGTATAGACAAGAACGGTATCTGTCGTGCAAGATTTCCTCGTGAAATACATGAGAAGACTGAAGTGGATTTTACCGATGGTCATATAAATATGAAGAAACGAGAAGCGTATCTCAACACTTTTACTCCTTGTGTTACGTACTTGTTCCGTTGTAATACAGATGTTACGAGTCTTCTATCAGGTACCTCAATAAAAGCAATCGTTTCATATATATCGGATTATGTTACTAAACCTGCTTTAAAAACTCATCAAATCCTCGCCTCCGTATACGACGTCTTTGAACGAAACGAAACATTATTTACAGAGAATAAAAAAGGTGATGACGAAAGTAGTAGACTGTTGATTTTGAAAATGGTAAACGCTCTTTCGGCAAAATTAGAAATTGGCTCACCCATGGCATCCATGTATCTTCTTGGAAATCCCGACCATTATACAGGGCATTCTTTCGTGCCTTTCTGGTGGAAGAGCTACGTTAATCACATTAAACAAGACTCCGTTGAAAATAATGCTGACCATGCATCGCACGATAAAATAAAGGAAGAAACCTTTTCAAATAAAGATTCTCCAAATAATGTCGATATTCATGACGATCGCGTCAGACTTGGTCGAGACGATGGTGTCTATTTTGCAACGACAAATGTTGATGATTATAAATATCGACCTAGGATCTACGAGCATGTGTCCCTGTATGAGTGGATTCAATGTGCTCATAAACGTAAAGCTTCAAAAAAAGAGATAGAAAGAAGGACTCAATCTTTGTCGAATCAAAATTCATCGGGCGAATATCTTCTTTTTGAAGAAGGTCATCCAATGCGGTCTACTCATTTGGTTAAATGTTATTTCGATCGTAGAAAATTGTTTGTACCGAATATTGTAGGAGGTCCACTACCTCGTAGTGATCGAGGTGATAGAGATTATTATTGTTGTACAATGTTAACTTTATTTCGTCCTTGGCGATCTAGAAATTGCCTCAAAAATATTGAGCAATCTTGGGAAGTAGCATTTAATTCATATGACTTCTCACCGAGACAAAACCAAATTATGAGAAATTTTAATTTGCGATACGAATGTTTGGATGCCAGAGATGATTTTCATGCACAACTACGGAAGAAAATTAAACATAGATCAGCTTGGTACAACAAGGGTGCAACTGATGAAGAGTACAGCGATGACGACTTCATCAAATTACCCGCTATGGGTCGCATAGACAATAATGTACTGGGAAGATCATACCTTTATAGCTTGAACATGATGAATTCCATATCCGCAATACTTAGGAAAGCGGGTTGGCTTGAACAAAATCCCAAGTCCATCATACAGACGTGTGATCGTTTTCAACCAGAGCAAATTCCAGGTTCCGCATGGGCTAATATCGTGAAGAATCATCGTGATGCACTTTTTAAAGAAAGATTCGTTGGCTTTCATCCATCGTCATCCGATATTTCTAATATGCCCAAGATCTTATCGACGAATGATGATTCGGTTAGAGTGCTACCAGCGAAATACTTCGAAAAGGATTTTCAAGCGAAAAAGACGAGAAATAACAACCTGATTAATGATACAGTCAAAAAATTTTCGTTAAATAAAGAACAGGAAAGAGCCTTTCGTATAATCGCCAATCATGCCTCGACCATCGCAGCGGATCAATTAAAAATGTATCTGGGAGGCATAGGAGGTACTGGTAAGAGCCGGGTGTTCAAAGCATTGATCCATTTCTTTCAATCAAGACAGGAGAGCTACAGATTTGTGGTTTTAGCTCCTACCGGAACAGCTGCAGCTCTATTGAATGGTTCCACATACCATAAGGCCCTAGGTATTCTACGAAAAAGTGATATTGGCGAAGACTTTTCGAAAAGTGAAACAACCATTCTCAACGAAGCTCGTGCACGCCTACAAGGAGTTCAGTACATCCTTATCGACGAAATTTCCATGATAGCATGTCATGAATTATACTCTATTAGTGCCCGACTTGCACAAATAACCGGTGTTCATGATGTTGCTTTTGGTGGAATGAATGTGGTTTTTGCTGGCGATTTCGCTCAATTGCCTCCAGTTTTTGGCACGCCTCTGTATGGTGGCGCCGTAGATAAATTTGTGAACTCGAAAATGTCTGTTCGTGAACAAGAAACAGTTATTGGCAAATTATTATGGCAACAAGTTACGACGGTTGTGATTCTAAAACAAAATATGCGTCAAAAATCACAAACGGAAGCTGACGTCAAATTTCGAAATGCACTTATTAATATGCGATATGCTGCTTGTACTCAGGAGGACATCTCTTTCCTTCGATCTCGTATCGCAGGACGTGATTCTTCATCACCCACTTTAAATGATCCTCGCTTTCGAAATGTATCGATTATCACTGCTCGTAACAATCAGAGAGATAGAATAAACGAAGAAGGTTCTCGCCGTTTCGCAAATGATCATGGGATTGACCTTTGTCATTTTTTTTCCATTGACGAATTGGCAGCAAGCGATTTACCTGCTCGTCGACGAAGAAAAAAAATTCAACCTAGACACGCAACCTCTGTGGCAGAGCCGATTTTTAATGGTTTGACCAGAGAAGACCAAGAGGCGTTGTGGGATCTACATCCACACTTGACTGATCATATACCAGGTAAATTGTCGATTTGTGTTGGTATGCCTATTATGATACGCAACAACGACGCAACGGAATTATGCATCACAAAAGGGCAAGAAGCGACGGTCGTCGGCTGGGATGCTTTCGAGGGTCCATATGATCGTCAAATCCTCGACACCCTATTTGTTCGACTTATCAATCCACCTAAAGATGTTCAGCTTGCCGATCTGCCAAAGAATATTGTTCCTCTTACCCGAATGTCTTCCAACATCACATGTAAGGCGAAAAGCGATCAAGCGATTGGCATACGTAGACAACAGATTCCTGTTCTTCCTAACTTTGCGATGACAGATTATGCATCACAAGGAAAAACGAGGATGTACAACGTCGTTGATCTAGGATATTCCAGAGATTTTCAGTCATACTATACGGCCTTATCTCGAAGCGCTAGCGCTGATGGTACCGTTTTGTTACAAGGATTTTCTGAGGCAAAAATAACACGGGGGATATCAGGATGGTTGCGACAAGAATTTCGTGAATTAAACGTACTAGATGAAATCACCCACCTCAGATATGAGGGCCTTCTACCCGATGGAATCCATGGTCCCCTTAGAAATCCAACCGTGCGCGCTTATTATTTATGGTTAAAAGATAAAAAAGATGACACTAACTGGCATCCTGCTCTGCGTTACGCGCCTAATGAAAACAAAATAAATGCTGTCCAGATGGATCCCACATGGAACATCAATATTTCTGCGTCATCAATAGCATTTAAAAAGACGGGAGCAAAAGAAAATAAACGCAAAGCCTACGAGGACTTTGAAGTGCCTCGAACAAAAATCGCCCGTACAAACAAAAAAACGTCCGCTTCTGAGTCACTTGCTGTGTCGCTTGATAATACTGCAAAAGTAAAAGAGAATCGTCAGACAACAAATTCTCAAAGCCTTGCAAAGAAACGAAAAACCTGTGATACCGAAAACTTAGAAATAAATCCAGTTAAAAATGTCCGAATACCTCGAGGTCGATGCGATCTTGGCTCCCCTCTGGGAATAATCTGGAACAGCAGAGATTACAGTTGTGCATATGACAGCTTCTTTGTGGTCTTATACAAAATATGGCTCGATGAACCTACCATATGGTCGCGTCGTTTTCAAGACATTTCCAGACATATGTCAAATTTAGTTGTTCAATTTCAACTTGTGAAGCTTGGTTTAACGTCAATTGAAAACGCCCGAGATGTAGTTCGAGGACAATTAAGACTGACCGATCCCTATCAATTTCCAATTGGCGAAAATTATACATGTATCGCGTCGCTCAGCCGTACTATGATGATGCCTCCGTCGAATAGAATTTGTGGTTCATCTTTTCTGCATTGTTCGCTGTGTGGCTATCAATCGAACGCTATCAAGTCCTTTAATGAGTGGTTTGAACTTACGGTAACTGGACAATTCCAAGACGATGCACCTGATGAATGTTCTGTCTCCGACTGCTTGGGATGGCAATTATCTCCACAAGAAAAAAGCAGTAATTATCCCTGTCCCTCTTGTTTAAATTCCCGCAACACGATGCATCTTCTTTCATTGAAAATATCGGCTGCTCGCCTACCTTACTTGATGTGCATAGTATTTGGATCTTATCGATTCAATATTAGTCATGAAATGACTTACGAAAATGACAATATCAAAACCGTCTTTTATCTTCGAGGTGTCATATATGGAGATAGCCATCACTTCGTCTCCAGAATCGTAGACGCAAATGGTTGTATATGGTTTCATGATGGCATAACAACACGTTCCAATTGCATGCCAGAGGGTTGCCTAAATAATATCACGGATTACACTTGGTGGAAACGAATTAATCGAGGACTGACTTCTAAAATTGCTGTGATGGCAATATACGCTCAATAATAAATTCATAAAATTTAACCATCCATCTATGAAATTCAATTATATATTCCTTCTTTTTCGACATACGAAGTGTCGTTCTCGTTCCTGTTGGAAAATGAATTTACTTTTGATTAATAAATGAAGTCTCTCTCACCTTGTAAAACGTCAACACTCTTTTGTGACGCGCGCCCTGTCAACATTATTTTCGCGTCATTTTTCATACTAACACTTTCTGCATGTTCTTATTATACTTTTACTTACGATTTTAATACTCATAGATAATTGTACAGTAACTACTGACTACACTATCATTCCACCACATGATGGTACGAAAATGAGAAGAAGGCGTGCGAAAATTCAAGTATGTTTGTTGATATTGACCAAAGGATTTTTTGACGGCTCATCGGCTAATCTTTACCGTCTCCATCAACGTGACAAAATCATATGATTTAAATCACATGTTTATGTGTCACCAGACACGGGATACAAAAGCCGAGTACCGTCGTCTGAATTGACCGTCGATATCAATAATCACTCCAAAATTTTCACACGTTTGCGTTTTGCTTTCTTACCACCATCATCATTCGCCTCAAGGTAAGAACAGTAGTAAACCAGTAGTACAGTATATTAAAATGAAAATAAATATTATACATGACTTTGAGACTCTCTGAGAAGAGTTAATGGTCCTTGGTAAATGCCCGAAGCATTTTATTTATTAACAATACAATTTGATCATAGAGGACGAATGCAGGTTAGTTGATTATACATATTATCGATAAGTTTATAACATCCATTCTTCACAGAAAAATATTATTCAAGATACATTTGCTCAACTATCTTTAGGTGCGACTTGAACTTTGGATTTACTGACAAACGATAAAAAAATCTCACGCTTTTTCAACGTATTACGATCAATAGTAAAAAAATACATTCTTCTCAACAGGTTTATACTAATCACTATTTTATAAATTTGCAAGCAACATGAAACGTTCGCGCAATGATGTCGGTCGTCAATTCGTTGATATTGAAGCTAGAGAGGCCGACGACGAAGATGAACAGGAAGATGAAATGGAAATGGAATTCGGTTCGTTGAAATAATTTTATTCTACATAAGTTTCACCTTAATCGCATTGCATATAGAGGGCTTTATTGAAAACCAAGCCGACGACGATTCTCAATATCTAACCTGGACACAATTCGCCGATAGAGCCGAAAATTCTAATGATAACAACTGGAGTAACCTAATAAACTCTATAGAGAGGCGATATGTTTCAGAAAATGCTACAGCACCACAACAACTGGACTCATCGAATGATCAGTCGCTTTCTTCACGTGTTCTTCCTGCAACGATAGCATCCTTCGTTGAAAATGACAGACGTAGGCCTACCCCGGATGAATATCCTTTATGGCGGGTTCGCTGCAAGGTATATTCTGGTTCATTCTTTTTAATTAATTGATGGAAATAAGTTCAGGTGGGCTCAGAAGAAGACGTCGTATTTTTCTTACTTCAAAAGGCGACTCCAGAACACGACATAAAATCCGCATTTACACGAGGCTCCATCAGAGGTTGGGTGTACCTGGAAACCCGAATGAACAAACACCTGCGCAATTTACTCACACTTGCGCCTTGCCTTGCGTTAGCAAGATCCGGCCTAGTTTGTGAAGAAATTCACTTCGACGACTGGCTTTCAACCTTGAAGTTATCTAATAAAACAACAGTGACGCCAGAAGTCGGACAATGGGTTCGCGTTTTACAAGGCCTTTACAAAGGAGACGTGGGTTACTTAGGTTGGATCAAACCTTGGGGAGTAGAACTTCTTCTCGTCCCTCGTCTCTTGCGTTCAAGATCTACATACGCCCCATGTTCAAAAAGGAAAAACACCAACCAGCCGCCCTTACCTCTACTATTCGATCCAGAGTCCGTGGATTTAAAGTATGACGAAAAACCCGAGTTAATCCAAATGCACGAAGACCCTGCGTACGTCCAAAGGCAAGGATATAAATTCAGGGGCCTCCATTTCCAGTATGGCCTTCTTATTAAAGGCTACGACTTTCTCTCCATTAGTCCTCCCGTTGATCAGATGCCTCTCAATATCTTTTGGCTTTTCCGCGAAAGCCACCATCCATGTCTGCTTGGATCCAGCGAATCCAAATTTCCTAGACCTTCGGAATGGCATTTTTCTGAAGGCGATCTTGTCGTATTATACTCCTCCGATAAGGAAGGCGTTATCACTGCGCTTCAACCAACTGGAGTGGAGGTGGAGTTGACTTCAGGAGAAGGAAACATCAATATTCCCTGGCTAGAACTCCGTAAACGTATATGTACGGGAAACTATGTGGAAAGCGTTACTGGGGATCACAAAGGAAAAAAGGGTTGGGTTACCGACGTACACAGTGGGGTTGCCTCCGTTATTAAAGACATGGGCATGCATGAACCTTCCATGACCGACGTTGAGGTATATTATATATTGATCTAAACTACCACGTCATCTCACATGCACTTCAGGAATTCAAAATCCACGTAAACTTACTGAAGATTACCGACCGGCCTTTCTTATTTCACAAGCAACACGACACACCGTCTACTATCCTTTCCTCATACACTACTCCGTGGTTAGATACAGAAGTTATCATAACAAAGCACAAACATCCCTACAAAACCCGCAAAGGAATTGTCAAAAATGTTTCTTGTCAACAATCCTCGCCCAGTGGGATAACACTCGAAGTACAATTAACGACTTACAATCCACATGCTCCTTTCCAAACTATCAATTTGGATTATGATGATGTTCTTGAAACAAAGTTAGTCCTTATAAAGAACATAAACTGCTTGTCATTAACAATAAAATAGTTCGTTGCGCAAATTATATAATTTCAAGAAACCGACAAGTGATCTCTTCACGCCTCGAAACCACGACCCCCGCCAATCTTCAACAACATATCACATTGCTTCTCAGTTAACATCCAATAGCGACAACCCCGGAAATGTCACCCCTATACCTGAACACTTGTCTTCTTCTCCTGCTTGGGATCCGTCGTCTAGAACTCCCCTGCTAATTTCTGAACATGACGATGAAACTGAAAACTTTGAATCGATCGCAGGTCCCAGCCAGCAACCAATCTCTCCGGACAATCCGCATATCCTACTGAATGATCGTCTTCTTCACGCACAATTCAAAGTCTTTATTACCGGTGGAGGATTCAACAACAGAGAAGCGGTTGCTCATCTCGAATATCTCGATGATCAACTTTGCATCCGATCCAAAAACTACAAAGCCTTTTTCACCGCGAAGCCCGCTTGGGTTACTCCAAAGCACCCGAACCCAACTCGTGATAACGGTTTGCTTCTCGTCATTAAGGGTGAACATTGCGGCAAATATGTCAGACGAATTCACCATCGATATGTTGATAAAGAACCAATCATGATTTTGGCTGTTGTCGACAAAGAGGTTGGAAGAAATGATCAACTCACCGGAGAAACTCTGCACCTTGATGTTTCGCACTTATGCGTATGCGAAGAATCCAAAGAGGACAAAAAATTGAATGCATCGCTGATGGACGCACTCCGCGAAGAGGCTCGCAAAGATCGGGGAAATTAACTGTAATTTTCTGTAAAAATGATACAACGAAAATATTTATACCTGTGGTGATGGTTAACTTTGCTTAACGAAATTGTTCGGTATAATGCAAAATAACTAACGTTTCCGTTAAATGGTATTGAATTCATGGCAATGCGTATTGTCATCTCAAAACAGTCAGTGACATTCCGAAACTTAAACCTCGTGAACACCATTCAATAAACTAACATATTCTTAGAGCAACGTCAACTAATATAGTGCCCCTGCACCTCCTCCCTGCTTCAGGTATGTGTTGCACTATAAATCATTGGGGATGTATCCTTATTAACGTTACTCATCAATGAAAACGAACACGAAAACTCCTGTTTCGACTTTTAAAAAACAAAATTTATAATATATCATTCCAATGACAAGCAACGATTCCTTATAAAAAATAAGTGATAATCTTCTACTGAGATTACTTGCTAAACAATTTCAGAAGCCTGTCATCGTTGTCAAAAACAACCTTCAAAACCAAATACAAGACTATGTTCCCGAAAAAAAATTAAAAAGTCTACACCATGCCTGACATGTCAGTACACAAAATTGATTTCCTGCGACTCTGTCGCAATCGCCTTCTCAAGAGTTCTCAAACTTTCAAAAACAGCTGTTGGTTGTGCCGAGTCAAATTCGCCCGAAATAACCTGACTTTTTTCAAGTGCGAGAACTCTTAACACTTTGTCACCACCACCCACTCTTTCCCTATATTTCTGATTCTTCTTCGTATCTTTACCATTATCATGCCTGGAATTTCAAACTTACCTTTTCCATCTTTCTCACTCGTTCTGACCTGTGATCGCGGCATACAGGCAGTGCCTTCCGTTATTCGTATCGCGCCTTCCTCTGATCTTGCCAATGATTATTTCCTAGTACGTTTTTCCTGCTTCTCTCTCCTGTCTAACAAGTTAACGAAACCGACAGCCTACCAACACACTAAATGACGCGAACATCTCCAACGTCGCGAACAACACCAACGTCGCGAACGACACCAACATCGCAAACAACGAGAACATCGCGAACAACGCCAACGTCGCGAACAACGAGAACTTCGCGAACGACACGAACTTCGCGAACGACATGAACTTCGCGAACGATACGAACTTCGCGAACGTAAAAGAGCCGTGCCCTTCAACGTCCATGGTACACGGAATATCGGTACGCGACCTCCTTGTTTTGCTTGATACTCGCTTATCATTATCAGCTTCTTGCAGCCATCCGATATAAGAATAAGAAAAACGCGCAGGATTCCAGGAAATAAGGTGCGTATGTAAACTTTCGCCTGACATTTCTCGTTTAACTTGTCATGCTAGTCATGAATCCCCGTTTGAAGGAATCTAAACGATCCGACCTTATCCCTTACTTACGTCGACCTCCTCCACACAATCTTACATTTTCCTACCTCCATTTCTTCGCGAAATT
>JAIUJM010000277.1:0-19411 GCA_026262225.1 Inosperma sp. D86
ATATTACGAAATATTTGATATTAACGCTTATATTTAGGTTTTGAGCCGAAAACTTGACGTTTCGGGACGTTAAGGGGTGCGTCGGAAAGGTCTCGACGAGGGCTATCCGATGGTGGTACTCGCGTTATGTAGTAATGCGAGGGGAGGTCAAAAATGGCCTCACACCTCGAAATTCTACGAGGGTTGGTTTCAAAGGCTTAATAGAGCTAGGATACAGCACGGCTACCATCACCTAAAAGGACAACTTCAGTACGATGAGTTGATGAGTAATGTCATGCATACGGGTGTCAGGCCAATTCCCTTGTAAGCTTTGCCCGTCATCGCCCTGGCTTGTACTGGAGGTGGTAAGTGGTGGGCTGCTGCTGTATCCGGATGCCATTGTAGACAAGTTGCTTGGTATGCGAGGTTTGTAGCGAAAAAGGACGATGGGTGCAAGTGGAAACGGCCCCTTTGCCAGAGGTTGAGGCCTCGTGGGTTTCATGAGGTAAACACGATTGTTTCGAGAGTCTCGGAGCCAGGCTGTTGTTCAAGTCGTAATAGGTTAGGCCGCTTCAAATGTGAATCCCAGCGTTGGTGTTGTGACTGCGTCACGCATCACTCGTTGGTTGATTTCTTAATCTGATGAACAATATGCCAACTCGTTGCGCGGTCTGCGAAATCATCTGTGAACAGCCTATGCGGTGCTCCAAGTGTCATGGAACAATGTGAGTTATAGTTTGTATCCAAAGTTGTCCAGTTATCTCATCATTTGAACAGTTACTGCTCGTATGTCGATATGGCAAATAATCTGCTTATCTGACGTCTTTATTCTAACCATCGCAAGTGTAACATGCCAGAAAAAGGACTGGAAGGAGCACAAGCGCAGCGTTTGTATGAAACCGGCTATATTCCATGATTTGGACGAGATGATGAAGAAATACAGTGGTCCCAACACTCCGTTGGGCTTTATTACTCAGATGGAAAACGCTGCTTGGGAAGCACGTAGACGCAACCCAACTCCGGCCGTCAAGTGTGATGGTTGCTTCCGTAGATTCCAAGGAGCTCCAATCGACGAACGCGATGATGATGATGGTTCGGATGCTGGGGACGTTTTCAAGAGGTGCGCTGATTGTGACTGGACAATTTGTAAGGGTTGTTCAAAGCCAGAGAACCAAGGTGAGTTCTAGATAATGGAATTCCCTTTTTTCTCTCTTATGAGTGTAACCACCGCTAGGAACCGCGTTCTTTGATCGCCCATCTGGTACCTGTCGCTGCAAGACCTCCAATTTCGGTGTCAAATACTGCCTTTCAGGCCCATGCTACCTGGATGGCAATGGCAGGGAGCCGTATCATGGCGACAGGCATCCTCCGATCGAAGGCAGTGGCTATAATGTAGATGCCTATGAGTTGAAGGAACGCGAATGCAAGAACTGTGGATTAGTTGCACGATGCTTGAAAAAGGAGCATTTGAAGGATGTGATGCCTGGTATGCAGTAGAATTGTTTGGTAGCATCACAAGTTAACCACGGGTAGACTCGAAATTGTGCTTGTTTCAATAACGTATGATGTCAGTCGATACTCGATATAATTTGGAAGTCTGGCTAATGTAAGAGTCGTTGAAAAGGTTTTTTCCCCAGTATCATCGCTCCAATGAAAGTTATCACAAACAGCGTGTGTTGATGCTGCTGAAAATTAAATCACTAACACTCAGCCTTGCCCGGCAACCCCAATTTGTTTTGGTAGCACCGCGGTTTGACATAAAGTACATCTATTACCATTGCCGTCTCGAACACTATAGCACCCCCCGGCCAATTACGTGAGTAGGAAGAATTGTTCGGGAGGATGACCACTTGTAGAGGCCATTTATTAGAAACGTTCTTGAAAATCTCTATGGGAGTGATAAGCCGATGGGAAGAAACCTGCAGTTAAAGCTTGGCAGCTCGTCGTCTACTATTACTATGTACATAAAAATAGTGGATTGTTAATGGTCCGGCAATTTCTTCAAACGCCAGCATCATGCTGACGTGAACTTCAACTGGCATAGTAGCCATAGGAACAAGACGCTTCCAGAGGATGGCAAGACGATGTATGTATGTATTTCTGGGGCGTTAGCCTCCGCCGCAAAGTTTATGGTTAGGAACAAGACACTTTTCACAAGATGGCAAGACGATGTATGTATGTATTTCTGAGGCGTTAGGGGTTGTCGATAGGTGGTACCAGGGTGGTCACGCAAATGTCAGTACAATGTACGAGGTTACCAGGTCACCTACAATGAACGGTTATGAGAACAAGAAGGGTTCAGAGGAACCTTAGCAATGAGGTAAGACTTATTGACATCCAGATAAAGTACCGCAATTCGAACAAAGTTGGCATTGTCAAACTAAAACAAAAGTAGAAATAGCATCAGAACAAGCGTTAGTAAACCCATGAGTGCTGTGCCAATCATGTCAGCCATAGGTGACAGTGACGCATGCATCAAAAGCATCAGAGGATGTATAATCCTTGACCTGGGTTTCTCTTGCATCGTCTGCTGCACTCAAGGAACGCATCGGATGTTGTGGATTACGAGCATAACCAAAGAAACAGCTTCCGCCAACACGACGAAATCCAACAGCACGCCAAAAAGAAATAACAGCTTGCTTCTTAGACTCGAAATCAGGATCAGGTCCGGCAAATGGATTACCATTGGAGCAAACAGCCGCCCAGAGGAAGAAAAAGGGGCAGTGCTTCAGGGACTTTTAGAATTTGACACAACCAAAGAGTCGCTTGAGATACATACAGCCAATAAATCACTCTGTAACACGTTTTCGACTGCCCAGCGTCCAACACCTCGCCTCTGATATTTCGAGCTAACACGGATTTCTTCAATATAAGCGAGTGTTCCGCGATTGATCTCTGGGCCCCAAACACCAGTTCCTCGGTTTGGCGACCCGAGTTGGTATAACAAAGGTTTGATGTGACCAGCTTTGTTGAACACTCCCATGGAAAATTGTAAGAAATCCTGTACAGGTACAGAAGCAAAAGGTAAGCAACATGAGGGGGAACCTGCAAAAAAAAACAAGAATCACTTCACAAATCTCGTCCATGTAAAGATAGAATTGGCCAGAAGGGATCTTCTTCCTATCTATGGTTCTGACTCGAATTTTGACAAGAGGCTCGACCCAGGAGTTGGACATGAATCCAAAAGGATTTCTGGCCTGCGGAGCAGGTGGTGGAGGATTGGGATCATCTACCGTGAAAATATACTCCTGTCATATGATTGTCAGACGCGTTGTGGAAGACAGGTTGGCTGAGCTTTACCTTCGTAAATGCATATTCATTGTCGTAGCCATTCTCATCCTCAGAGTCTTCATCTTCGTCAATAATGGGAGTCGAAAACTTAAGCGTTGAGAAATCGATTGGCAGTAATTGACTGTTGGATGTCAGCGACATGTTACAAGGGAAATAATGTCAATCGGCTGATTTTTAAATGTCCGAGTGACATTTTGTCACCAAGATTCGGTGAAACGCGCACAGACCATGTCGAGAAGCTTTTACGGATTCGACAAGACGCGCTACAAATTGACATTGGGATAAACGCAGGATATTGCATCATTTTACAAATCGATCGTGGACTTGGTAGTGATCGGTTTGATCAACCAAAGGCGTTTGAATGGAGATTAGATTGCATTTCTATAAGTTGGCGTTGTACACATATCTTGAGTCTATTAGTGTTCCATTTCCTCCCAAGTTCTACCCACTGTTTTCACAAAGTCAGCTTCCGTAAGCTGCTTCGTACTTGAGAAATAGCCTGCAGCAATCTTCGCATCGATCTCAACACGGGAGTCGGGTGGAATGAAATAGTCTAAACGAACACAATTAAGCGAGATTTCCGAAGCTAAGTGGGAATATTTACCAGGGATATCATATCGCTTCCAAATCGGAATGCCACTCTTTACAATTGCATCATACTTCATGTCACTCATAGAGACCATTTTGTCGACTTTCTTGATTCTGAGCCAATGAAGAACATCAGGCATGAGTGCTTGGAACGCATGTCTTTGACACCGGCAATGATTTCGGTGGATTTGAAATATTTATCTGCGGAATCGCCTCCCCGTTTGCGTAAATTATAGACAAGATACCTAGGAGAAATTTGGATGAGAAAACAACCGAACGATGATGAGAACATACTTGGTGACTTCTCCAAGAGCACGGCCTTCCTTACGGAAGTAAACCACTACCCCGACACCACCATTCTGCGCACCCCTGATACATTCTTCAATAGCATATGTCAAGTACGGTTTGCACGTGCAAATGTCAGAACCAAAAACGTCAGACCCATCGCCTTCATAAGGATGTGAGTCATTAATCAACATATTCGACGACAGGAAGACATACATTCGTCATGAACCCGGAGTGTGAGTTCCTTGCTCTCGTCTACTATATATGCGGGATTGCCAACTACATAATTTTAAGTCAAGGCAGCGATAGGATGCATAGAACATACAGATATAAACTGTCAGATTTCCTGTGGGCGGCAGGAAGACCTTTTTATCAGGTCATGCAATGAGTTCGGGATACCATCCTCGAATAGAGCGCGTCGAAGTAAACTTTCGGAGCTGGAACGAAAAGTAATTTAAGCGAAGAAGTCTAAAGTAACCATTGAAAGAGCACGCACATTCCAAACCTTTCGGCTACACCAGGTAAGTACCATACAGGCTCAACGGCTGCCTTTCCAACATTGACCTCTATGTCTGGTTCAGAGTTACTCGGTGATCCGTCAATATTCCTCAATGGCTGGCTCCTTAGGATGATAGAACCGTCGACTGTTAGGTCACCCGTTCTTGCGGCCTCATCTAGTTCGCTCATCTTCAAATGGGCTCTTGTGACGGCGATACTGGGACGAATATCCAAACTGAGGTCCTCTATTTCGTGCCTGAAGACATCTGGGACTCCATGTCCCCATGGATCGAATGAAACGATTCTGCCCAAGCAGCATTAGGTGGGATGGATATGGGAGGCGACGTAAGAGAATAGTCGGGGTTATGAGTGAGTACGAGAGCACCCATGGCAATTGAAAGAGCGTGATAAATGGAATAAGACCCGAACGAGCTCCGAGAACATTTCAGTGCTTGATTGAGGAAGGAAGCCTGGAACAGATGACTGAACCACGTTCGGTAGGATCTGCAGCGCCCCAACGCAGGGTGTAAGGAGTAATGCCGTGTTGGTCAGGATAAGCTGCAAGGACGGGTAAGTGAGGTAGAGTAGTACCGAGACTTGCCACTTACTGGTGAGATTGATACGATCGGGATACAAGAGCTTCTCCCTCTCCTTGTCAGACAACTGTCCGTGCTTGCTATCAGGATGGCCGAAGTAGCCAACATGATTGAAGATGCCTGAGGGGGAGAACTGGGTAACGCAGACTCTGCTTGTCGCGGAGAGGTGAGATAGCCTCCAACGTTGTCTTTCCGAAGATGAAGCGAGTACCAAACCCGAAGTGGGCAGAATAACATACCTTGGCCTGCATCGTTTGAAGTCTGGCTAAAACTGCATCTGACGACGCCATGTTGTCGACACCACCGTACTGAAAGTCCGAGATCGTGGGTCATGACGGCAAAGATATCCGGGTAATTCCGTACCGTCATCATCAATCATATCACAGACATTATTGATACTGTCAAGACTGCCAACCGCAACCATTTTAAAGTTTGGTTGTAGGTCGCCTGTCATGTTCCACATCTGGATGCACAATGCACTGTTTCCAAATTATGAAACACCAGTACAAAGTCGCTGGTATTCTTTGGACCACTCTTTCAAAGTTTCCGCTCTTTCAGCTCTCCAGAAGACAGCACTTTGTTCAAAGGTCGGGCCTAAGTCAGGCGTTAGCCTTTGAGCCTGGTGCCGCGGCGTCTGCTCAACACCTGGTCACAAAATATACTTGTATTCGTTCGAAACGACAGGTTTATTCCACGTATGTGCTACATGTCCTCATAAAGACGCCTTTCCACGAGATTCGTAGAGAAGAACCAACGCTAAAACTCCTGCACAAAGAAAGATTGCCCTTGAGTAATGTCTCATCATCCATGTGCTTGTTACGCTGAATCTTTGCAGTGAGACTCACAGGGTCTGGAAGTGGTGTTTTCGCAGCTTCGTCCCACAACCGTCCTGAGCTCTACCAAAACACCAAATGACGAAAAATAAAGGTAAAAGACCTCGACCAGCCGCTACGCCAGCTTCCAGTTCTGTATCAATTACCCACCAAGCTCGCAAAATCACCCTTTTTTGTTGGGTCCTTGAGGTGTCTGACAGGGAATTTCCTGTCGACGTCGAGGATAATATCACGGTGGGCCACCTGAAGAGTGTCATTGTGCAAGAGAAACCACGAGCGTTTGAGGATATCGAACCTGACGAACTTCGCCTATGGAAGGTTAGTCGCTTTCCTCCGCTTTCCAATTTATGCCCACAACTTGAGATAAGACACTCCTTCCGATCGATAGGCAACTCAAGAACCAGCTTAGCAATCAACAGTATCTGGAAGATAATGTATTATTGGAGGGAATCTCCTTATCGGAGATTTTTCCAACACCTGATCCCGCTGGGAATACACTTCACATCGTCGCACGACATCCACGTCCTCGTCGGTCATTTGATCCCTACTTGTGAAATATCGCTGACAAAATGACCCACATGCAACCCTGCGGTCGTCTCACGCGACTGTTGTCGCCATTTCCATTGTGTTGACGTCTGACTGTATGCCGCCCACTTCCCTTGCTCCAATCTTCGCCCCTCTGCGTCCGTTGGCGCCATCCAATCGACTCATCTTATCTCCTGGACGTCCAGATAAACGACTCCACGTGGAAGGGCAGGCATCTTGTACGTTTGCTATCCTTATTTCCCACCTTGTTCTCACCGCAAGATCAGTCTGGATCAGTTCTAACCCACTCCTCAATCCTGTCGCTTATATTCCGTGGCTTGGTTTTAATCGCCCTCATATCTCAATCTCTCCTTGCATCCATCTCGCCTATGTTGGCGCAATTCAAATAGCCTCCTCTGTAAGCCAATCTTTTGAGGAACTTGACTGAACCACGCACGCCCATCACCGGGACACAAGGAGCATCGTTACAAACTGAAGGTGTCTACATATTATTCTCCTCTTCTGCACTTTTGGTACACTTTTTTTGACAGATTCTCCCCATATCAACCAACTACAGGCTGAGAGAGCGATGTCTGCAGCGCTTGAGCCTTTCCACCAGTACATCCAGTCTTTGGCGGAGGGGAAATTAGATTGTTATTTCAACTCAGTCCCACCAATGAAGTCAACTCTAGATCTCGGTGTTCAATTTCCCAAGTCGAACAATCTTCTACTCCACGGTCTGGGCAATCACCCAGACAAAGCTCGCCTCAGCTCCTTGTTTGAGCCCGCAACAGTGTTTGTCCTTTGCATCGTTTTCATGGTGGATACGTAAGCCTCATTTCTACTTGATATAGCCACTTATTTGCCGTCTCTGGCTCTGGCAAGACGCGTCTTGCACTGGAGGGGCTTTGTGCCAACTGGGGACTATACATAACATGTGTGCCAGGCTCAGCGAGCCTGGTAGGCGGTTCCCAGGACTTTCTTGCTACAACCACGACAATGGAAAAATTGAAGAACTGGAATGACACTGACAAAATTAACAAGAATGACGAGATCGTACATCGTGTCTTTGCGATGTTACTTTGTGCCCATGTCTTTGTTCTAAAGCATCTTTTGGAGAAACTGCCAGCTCATACAGATGCGATGACAGCTCGACGGAGATGGGTCCTTATCCAAGTCATGCCTCCCTATTTAGGAACGAAGGATATCTTCACCATCGTCTTCGGAGCACTCCGTCAGGCGGACTGGAATGTTCTGGAGGCCTTGACAAAATCCACCCTAAACTGTTTGCCAGACCTTGCAGGGAATTATATTTACTCAATGGACACAGAGCTTTTTGTCGTGATTGACGAAGCCCAACGTGGTGTTGAGTATCTGAAGCAATCCTTTCCTTCCTCGACCGGGTCTGAGAAGCGTCCCATTCTGTATCCATTCTGCATGTTTCTTCTGCATTTTGAATATATTCAGGGGGTCATTCTTGCCGGAACTGGTCTCTCGATGAAGATGGGCCGTTGCGGTCGGTTCTCAATCCGCAAAATTGATACAACATCCCAAGGTCTTTGTTGATGTAGGCCAATTCAAGAAGGGTGATATAGGCCATGAGAATTATATCCGCAAGTACCTTCCACTTAGCCAAAGTGTGGTGGACCGCATAACATATTGGTTTACGGGACGGTGAGTTTAGCTGACACTTGCAAGACACAACATTGATGGTCAATCACCACAGTTACCGATTTACAGCCAGCCTGATCGAGCTACTACTCGAGACGCAGTCACCACACCTTGTTCTTAGTGCTTTCGCCAAGTCCTTGACAGGATTTACCGTCATTGATGCCCTTGTATTGGAAGAACTAGAAGAACCCCTCTCGGAGTAAATGCTTGATCGGATAGAGGACTATGGAGCCGTTCAGCTCTTTGAGACACAAGAACGTGGGTATGATACCACTGCCTTTCTAAGATTTCCCTCTAGACATTTCCCTGATAATTTGCTTTTGTCGCGCTGTCTTGCAGTGGAGAATTGGGAGTCAAGCGTCTGTTCCCATGGAGGCAGACATGAACGACATCATAGCACTTGGTATCGGTCGCATGGAGATTGTTGGAGAACAGTTCGTTCTAAACAAAAACTACTCCGTCTATCTCTGCGAACCATTGGTCGTTCTATATTTAAGTTCTCTCTTCGAAAAGCATTCATGGACCACGAAGGAGGAATTGATGAAGCTGGCATTCGCTTCGGGAAGCAACAACCAGACGCTAGGATTCACGTTTGAAGAGGCTGTACTTCTTGTGATCTTTCACATGTTCGGAGGCAAAGCTTGTGCCTTATCCGATGCTTTCCACACGGACCAGTCATGGGGCTCGAGAGAGATGACTTTGGTGTCATTGAAACGCCCATCTGACGGTGCAATGCTGGCCAGCCCAGCCTCATGGTCATCGGGCAGCTCCGATCGCCTGCGTCTCAAGGCAACATCCCCTGAAGACATTCTCAAGTTCCTCGAAAATCCAGATGGACAGTGTTTTCTGTTTCCCGATTGTCATATGGGCCCCGATCTCTTCTTTTTCCTTCAAGACGTGGAGACCATGGACTTGATGGCTGTCGCGATAAATTAATGACTACAATTCCCCAAGCAGCCTGGGATCGTGCTGTTCAAACTGTGACTCCCGAATTTTTCTACACAGTCAAGGTGTGTGTCACATCTGACCTTATATTGTTGTATTCATCTTTTTGTGGACAAAGGACGGAAACCGACAGAAGCAACATGCCCCAGTCAGATATCCCAGTCTGTTCAAGGACATCCAGGAGGCCTCTAATTGGCATCTAGGATACAGGTCTTCAGTCTCCGAACCCAAATGAAGCTTCGCACTGCACGAGTGAGTTGGAGAGAAAGTTTGCATCTAAGTCGCAACGGAAAATGCCCAAGTTACTGCGCATAATTGCAACCCCTGAGGACAAACAAGATAAGCGGTTGAAGGAAGGGAGTGGTGATCTGGCGGTTTTGCGGTGGGATCGTATGGAAGGGTATCTTGGTTCGAATTCAATAATATGTGATGCATTGCAAAAATCTCTTGTACAATGCTTTCGCCTGTGGAAATAAAGTTATCCTTGCCAGTATCTTTCGATACAAATGCATCATGTACCGCGGACTATTCTGTAACTGCGAACAGTTACGTCGTCAGACATAATAATGGCTATCTGCAAGTTCGAGCGTTCTGCAGGAACTTAGTATCTTGTTTCATGCTTGCCTTCGTAAAGCCACAACATGCGTTCAAATCTCATACAACCTGTAATGCGAATATGAATCAAAAGGAAGGACTCACGGAATTTCACAAAAATGGGTTCCAAATGGGCGAATATTCATACCCTTCCACAAAATCATGGACACATGGCATTAAGGAAAGGCTCCTTCTGAGCCGATCGACAAATCAAATTACAACAAACATGGGAAAAAGACTTCAAATAACCGAAACATTCACATCAGCATCGTCTTTGGTCGCCTTAGGTTCATATTCATCGACGGTCCTGACCGGTCCATGGAACCATTTGTGAGCCGAGACTATCCAAGAAACTGTCGCAAAAACAAAGACAGCGCCAATGATGACAACAGCGTAGTCTGAGGAAAATTAAAACCACGAGATTTAATATCCGCTACTAATCATCACTCACTCATAGTATCTGGTCCAACAACTTGCCCACTGGGAAATAGTAATAACACAACGATAAATGTGACCCAAGAAACAGCAATGATACCGATAGGCAGGTACCACTTCCCCAAATGGAATGGACCGGGAGTGAGCTTGTCTCGTCCAGATGTTATCCTGAGGAATATGGGTGTTGCATAAGAGGTGTACAATCCAATGACGGAGGCACTATCAGAGACTCAGCAGTCTGTGTGTATACAAGATAGATGTATCTCCTCACCCTGCAAGAGAAGTGAAAGCCGTCTGACCTGGAGAAAATCCAAGGACTCCAAGCACGCCAGAAACTACCATAACGAACCATACAGCATTCACAGGTGTTTGAGTCCAATGGTTCATCTTTTTCCACCAGCGCGATCCAGGAAGGGCGTTATCTCTTGCGAAAGCGAATACTACTCGAGAAGCATCGACTCCTTGAGCAGCACCGGTGACATACTAAAAGGTGTATTGAACAACTTAGCACTGCTACGTAATGTTGAACGTAAAACACCTGCCTGAACCACAATAATGAAGCTCCATATCGCTAGCATACCTCGTTTTCCCAGAGTGTCTAAGAACAACTGTCCCATTACCAATGGGAAGCTGGTGTTCAAAAGGTTCCCCACAGATGAGGTAGCATAAGAAGCGGCAATCAATAAGAGCCATCCTAAGCTTGCGGTTCCCCCAACGCCGATTAGGATCGCAATAGGGGCTGCTCGAGCAGCACCAGCAATCTCTTCACTAACATGAGCGGCGGAGTCGTCTATAAAAGTACCAAATAAGCGCCAAGCGCCAAAACGCACAGTGACTACAACGCACATCCAGTCAGGGTCCACATCGGCGCGGTAAAAGCTAATAGGAACGCCCATCCGTCTCCTCGCGATTAGCACATTTGCACAGAAAGGAATAAACACGAGCTCACTATTTGCCCAGCCAGTATTGTTCTCAAACAGAGTGAATGCATCCTTGGTAGATACCCTCTTGTCGCCAGAACATACCAACAGCGCGATGATAGCGGCAACAGTTGTGCCAACTAACGATGATACAAGACTAGGATCAGGAATTCGTGTGGTGAGGGACTTGCCACTTGCCGTTGAGAATAACATAGAAGAGGTTGAGGCGTGCGAGGACGCGTGTCGCGGCTGAACACACGACACCATGGGTAAAAAGAATTGCAATAAAAATCCCGAAGGTTGGAGCAGAACCGAGGAGGATCGTCTCATCTGAACCCACTGTTATTGCAGTTGTGATCATTTGGGCACTATCAAGGACAAGGTCAGAAAACGCCAAAGTATAAAGGGAATTTATACCATGTATAATCTATCGAAGAAACCAGTGCAACCTAAGAGATGTATAAGTTAGATGAGGAATCGAAAACATTGCTTTTATTCAACTTGTCCAGTAACATTCGCCCATCCCGTAATCCAACTGGCTAGCGCGGCATACTTTTCGGGGGCCAATTTAGCAGCAAAGTAGTACAATCCTGCGCTCGTTCTGAATGTATCGATCAATGCAACAGCCTGAGGTGAAGGGAAAGATCTTACGGCATGGCCGATGCTAATTCGGCCATAGAAGCGGCGACAGTCATGACAAACAGACACGGGATCAGCCAACCAAATACCATGCCGACATGACCACCAGAGGCAAGTGGGAACGATAAAGTAGAAGTAACTGAGGCAACAACACCCATAATAGAGAAGCTAAAGGCGACCACCTCTATCAGCTACATAGATTATCAATCCCTCATTGAGCAGCTACTCGAATGTTAACTTACAGAGAACTCGCGTCTGAATTCTGCTCTATATCCTAGAGTAGCAAGCAAATCATTATCTTGCCGCCTTATTGCATCTTGAACGGGGACGCTGAGGATGGTAGTATCTTCTTTTTCCGTGAGCGACATTCTGGTATTCTGGTCCCTGGAATGGGCTGCTAACTCGATAACCGACCTTCACATAATCTCCAGCGAGACTATATAATATCGAGGAAATCGCCGAGTTACATGTGGTGACTCTGGACTGTGTATTGCCCCAGTAAGTCGGCCGTGCTTCTCGGAGAGTCCGATTTGCTTGTTTAGGTCGTGGAGCAGGTTTTGAATTTCGCTGGTGTCCAATTATTTATCATTTCGGAATGAGCTTCACAATAGTATTTCCCCAGAATCTAGTACTCACCACTTGCAACGTTTTATACTGACAATAACCCTGACGGATTCATATCCTCACTGGCATAATTTCCAAAGGTTTTCAGTTAATGACACGAATATTCTCCCGTGCCACGACCCCCGCGAGTTCAAGTGCTTATTCACGCAATTCATTGTTGACACTCAGGGACCCTTATCAGCAGGACTTATCAGTTATTCAAATCATGAGTAATTCAGAATACCCGGGTCCATTTAATTACGGATAGATTGACGTGCTGTCTTATCAACGAAAGGAACTTGACGTGTCCCCTGGAGACTTTATCACGCCTTCATGACCTTACCTAGTGGAGTCTTAGCCATAACACTGAGCACTTCGAAAAGAACCTAGAAAAATGTTTCTGTTGAACAAAGTACTTGGGAAATGTAATTAGCTAGTTGACTCACATCAGCAGCAGCCATGGTAGTCTGCGAAACAATAACTCATACCAGATCTTATGGACGGAAAGAAAGCACTTACCAGCTCAGCATTCGTATCGTAGGCAGGCGCGACTTCCACAATGTCAGCGGAGACGATATGAAGACCGTCCAAGCCTCTCAAAATGGTACGTAGCTCGCGCGTGGACCAACCGCCTGTCTCGGGGGTACCTGTGGCAGGGGCAAAAGCAGGATCAATAGAATCAATCTACCTTAAATGTGAGCAAACAGACGAAGAAGTTCTTGAACAGGTTGACTAACATCGATAGAAAGGTAGACGGGAAGATCCCCGACTGTATCACGGATTTTCTTAATGATACCACCCGTACCTGTCATAGAAGCGATTTCTATAACCTCCCAGTGAAAAAGGAATAGTGACATACCGATAACGTCTATCTCGCGGGCCTCAATCCTTTGAAAACCAGATTGATCATCATTAGCATAGTCTGCTGGGCCGGAAAGCGTCGTTCGGATTGCACCATGCTGTTAAACAAAACGAACTAGGATCAAAGGAATCGCAGCCAAAAAGAATGGAACATAGACACTTGCAATTGACGATCCGTTTTTAATCAGCCCCTCTTGGCTGGCCCAATAGAAGTAGGTACCATGGTTGATGGCTGCCTGTTCAGAAGGAGCACCGCCAAAGACGGACGGCTTCCATGTGTCAAGATGGCTGTATTGTTTCATTGACTTCAAGGCCTTTATCACACAAGATTGGCTAACGCACCTATCGAAGTGGATAACACTAATGGAACCATACACGGAATAAATGGACCTCAGAATAGGTAGTACAATAGTATGATCGCCTCCAAGCGTGATGATTCGAGGATGGTTTTTTCCGTCAAGAGTTAAAGGAGTCAAGGGTTTACCACTAGATGACTCATTTCCAAGACTAGAAAACGCGGTTCGATGGAGAAGGGCCTTGTGACCATCTTCTATCTGTTTAATAGCATATTTATTGTCGTACGGAGTGACAGGTATATCACCGCAATCGACAATCTTCAGTCCGGATTGAAAGGGGTTGACTTGCATTGGGACGTTGTAGCCGCCATAAAGGGTCAAACGACGAGAACCTGCGCGAATTCCAGCGGGGCCGAAGCGAGCACCAGGACGATACGAGGTGCCAGTATCCTACGAACAGAAACAGGATTCATTAGTTGACGATGTTTTGTCAAAACTCAAACTTACAAAGGGTGCACCGACGAATGCGATGTCAAAGGGCTCATCCTTATCTTGACCGAAGCATCGAACCCAGGGAAGTTTGGCAAAAGTGGCTGGACGTACATGTGAAAGCGTTTTGTTTCATGCAAAGGACGTGACTCACTGATGCCAGAGAAAACAGAATCCGCAGTCACTGCTCAAATACTGAATATAGGTGCGCGACAAGTGGGCCCGTCGTCAACCTGATACGTTACCTTCATTAACCCCAGGATACACTGCCTGATACGGATATTTGACATAGTCAAGAGGCATTTGATTAGAGTCGTCATGGGCTGCAACAGAGGTTGAGAGAAAGATGAACAGAGCGAAAGAGATGGAAAGCTTCATGTTTCACTAGGGTCACTTCACGTTTATTCATCTGAGAGTGTTTATATGACGCCAGCTAAGGCCATGAAAATCTGAGCAAACATCGCATGATCATGATGACAGCGGAACTCGGAGATAAAAATCAACCACAAGACTATGATAAGACAATCACAAATTGAACACGACTCACATTCATGTTGAGTTTCGGATCGAGCGTTGCGAAAGTCCGAGAATGCCTAGCCGTAATAAATAAGGAGAGTCTGAAATGACCAAATTTTCTCCAGTTCTGATAATTGATACAAGCAGCGCTTCAATTATGAGTGAAGAAACCCAGCCCCTCTTGAACACTCGTGTTCACCAAACCTTGGAAGTAGTGATCGATGCACAGGAGGAAAGCTTCCAGCCCATCGGACAACTTAAGCTTTTTAGTTCTCTTCTCATAGACTCAATTCCTGGTAATTATATGTTTTATTGCAGCTATGGAGCTCATATAGTTACAGTCATTTTATCATATTCACTGCAAAATTCGATTCAAGCCATTACAATTTTGATAGCTGCGAGACTCGGCCCGGAGGAGTTATCCGTAGCATCAGTGGCATTGATGCTTGCTTTTGTAACTGGCGAGTGTTACAACTTGTAACATGTTTTATATCTTCGAATGATGTGAAATCCCTTAGGATGGTGTGTCGCTCTCGGTGGAACAACAGCTCTGGATACTCTTGGCTCACAAGCATTCACTGGAGGAACTCGGCCTACGGATTTGTCAATTCATCTCCAGCGTTGCGTCTGGATTCTCTGGTTCCTTATGATACCCGTATGCCTCTTCTGGGCATTTGTCGAGCCTGTTCTTCTTGCACTTGGCCAGCCAGCACAACTTAGCAGGGATGTGCAGAGGTTCTTACGCGTCTTGATAATTGGTGCCCCTGGTTATATCGGTTTTGAAAGCCTAAAGAAGTACTTGCAATGTCAAGGTACGAAAAACCCTCTCGCAAAATAAGAGATTTTCATAAGCGACCAGGAATAATGAGAGCGTCGACTATGGTGTTAATCATCGTTTTCCCTATCAATCTCGGCATGAGTATTGCGTTGATTCATCACACGTCGCTCGGGCTTCTGGGGTCTCCTGTTGCTCTCTCCATCACTTATTGGATGTCATTTGCACTCTTGTCTTTGTATACGAAGTATTCACCAACGCACAGAAGGAACGGTACTTGGGGTGGATTTCAACTTCGTCTTGTTTTTGATACCAAGAGTTGCTGGGAATTTCTCAAGTTGGGAATTCCGGGAATCTTCATGGTTGGAACTGAATGGTATATATCGCAGACTTGATTGACTACAACTAAACTATGTTATACAGGGCTGCCTTTGAAATTGTGGCTCTCGCTGCAGGTCGTCTGGGCGAATTACCCCTGGCCGCCCAGTCGGTTATAATGACAACAGATCAAAGTCAGTACTTTCTCAGTACCCATTCCTGGCGGACGTTGACCAAGAATTAGTTTTGAACACGATACCTTTTGGGATTGGCGTCGCAGCATCCACCCGTGTTGGAAATTTGTTGGGATTACAGAGTGCAAACGGCGCAAAACACGCTGCTCATATCTCTGCGCTGCTTAGTGTTATCATGGGTGGTATCGTCATGATTGCTTTGTTGGTTTACAAAGATGTGAGTATCTCCCTCCTGTGTATCGTTAATCTTCCTCGTCTGAATCATAATAGGTCTATGGATACTTGTTTAGTGATGATAAGGACGTTGTGATGCTAGTTAGTAAAGTGATGCCCCTTGTGGCTTCGTTTCAGGTAAATTCAACAAAACGACTACTGCTTTATGGGCTTACAGGAATGGGGTTAGGTTGCAGATGGTCTGGTAGGTTCTTGTGGTGGTGTACTTCGAGGCCAAGGTAAGCTTGTCTCTGCTCTGCAGATGTGGTTTCTCACAGTCAATTGAGGTCGTCAACGTCTTGGTGCACTGTTCAATGTTGTGGCATACTATGTACTTGCTTTGCCTGTCGGTCTCAGTTTAGCATTCCATCCGAGGACTCATCTTGGCTTGCAGGGCCTTTGGATTGGTATGTATTTACGTTCTTGCATTTCATCGAATTTAACCTTTACGAATTTCTGATATTAGGCCAAGTTCTTGGACTCTTCATAGTCGGGCTTGGAGAATATGGCGTTGTTTGGCTGGCTACTGACTGGAATAAAGAGGTACAAAGAAGCAAGGACCGGAACTTATTGGAGGCCAAGCAACAGGCGCTTCATGTACGAAACGAAGGCAATAACATTGCATAGGTAAATTATACAGTTACATGAATCATAAAGGCCAAACTGTTCCCCATCCTGACATAAAGGAAAATGGCCATGTCACTTTCGATATAGACCGCGATCAAAATATCTCGGGCGAGAGGTAGTAACATTCATTAACCCTTGGGCAATGAATATTGAATATGTCGTCGTACCGCTTGACCTTAAGGGATACGTTGGCCGTGCGCAATCGCATGCAATACTCAGCGCCGCTTACGACTTCCCCGAGTCTTTTGTATCCGCTCGAAGTTTTCCCACCATAACCCTCGTTGACGCTAAATCCCTGCATCCAAACTATATCATTGTTACAAACCCCAACTCGTCGCTCTTTCTCCATAAGACATCTTCTGACTTTCAATTGGGCTTTCACTATCGTCGCAAACCCGACGTCCACGCATTGCTTATCCATCAATTGACACTGGGTTGGATGGGAGTTCTGTACTTTTGAAGACCCTTGAAAGGACACGTGAGCTAATCATTTTCTTAACATGACATCCGGACAGCAGTGTCTCCTCCTCATATTACTTTCAATAGACTTGTAGAAAAAGAGCTGGACACTTATCAGAGGCGTTCTATCGCTGAAAATTAGAGTATTCATAATCACGCACGAGAAAGTCAGGATGATATGGTCGGACCAGTGTGTGTGAGCGTTTACAAAGATTTGCTAGCCGCTCTTGGGGTGGAATTGCTTAAAGGGAATGCCGAAATTTGAAACCTATACTGTTGGCGATAAGTCGCTCACGGACCAAGTCAAGGATAGGCCGAGTATACGCTTAGCAAGCAAGTGAGAATTTCAATATACTTAATATTATAAACAGAAAAGGATACATTCTTAACAGCACGTCAACAAACAGAATGGTGGGTGTGCCTTGGATCACCGTGCTTCAGATTGTAGTGTAGGAGCTGATGCATCACGTTGCAGAAATGACCGTGTCTTATTCAAGATTTTATCTGCCGTTTCTTGACCATATTGCTCCGCAAGGTGTCTATAGAAATAAAATAAGGATGCGGGGGGACAAAATAAAAGTCAACCCACTTAGCATAGTTTTCCATGATAACCGCCATCGAGCTCATGTTTAATCGATAAGCCTCAGGCATCATTCCCTTGCCAAACCTATAGGAGATATGGTTCGAGCAGAGCAAGCCTGCGACCATGACCGAAATGTGAAAAGGAACAAGGATGAAAACACCCTTGTACCACTTCAAAAGAACGCTTCTCTCGAACTGCAGGTATGGGGACTTGCAGCCCGGCAAGACAGTTCTGGAGTAACAGGTCTGGCTAATGGTCGCCTCCACGTAGGGGCTGAAGTATCCACAGCACTCCAGCTGGTTCTGAATCTTCAGTCTTCCCGATGCACCAAGCTGCTGCGACCATTGCGCGTTGACTTTTCCTTCAAGATTGAAGGTACGCCGTTTATATGTGATATACCCAGGCGCGACGAGGAAAGCAAATGTGATCCAACAGAGAAAGGTATACCACGCGAGGAAACTACGGTTGTTGAGGAGAATCCCGGCCCAGCCCATAAGGGATGATAGGATACCAAAGGAAGCGGCTACCGTGGAGACGACGAGTTCGGGACGATTGCCAGTGCGTACAACATCGGCGTGAGTCCAAACATCAAACCAAGTTAGAAGGCAGATGATCATGGCTCCAAGAGAGTATACGGTCAACTAAATGTCGGGATCAAATTCCATGAAAGACGATTAATAGCAAATGATAACTGACAAAAGAATTCGTTATGAACAGGATCCATTTGAATTTGTTCCAACGCAATTTTTCTGAGCCGGGGGACATCCGCAGCTTGTTGTTATTTATTACATCGATCCACTTGGAGGAACGGGTTGAAGGGCTTGGCATTCCCCCCCTAAATCGTGAGCCACCAGTGGAAAGAATCGACCCGGAAAATTTGCTGGGTATGTAGTTAAGAGAGAGAGATGCACTATTTCCAAAACGTTGCGAAAGCCTGTTCGCAAAAGAAAATGGTGGTTTGGGAGGCCGAAGAGCTGAAGACCCAGCAGTGGACGAATTTCCGAGAATGTGTTGAGTTGACTCGGCTTGGGAGTAGACTGAGTTGGCATCCAACGAGACAACTGAATTTCGTCTGAGAAATAATGTTTCTAGTGGTTCCATGTTTAAATGCACATATGAGCACTCACGATGACTGATCCATCTACAGAAATAAAAAGAGCGAAGGATTAAAGACGGAGGGTATTGGATTTTCGTAAAAAGCAGAAAAGGGGAGAATTGATGGTTGAGTGTATGGTTACAGCATTGAATGACTGAATGATGCGTACCACTGGAACTTGGGGATTTCCTGAGCGATACCGACTCATATCCTGCTCTAGGTAAACTGACCACACCCTCTGCATGATGAATGAATGACAAAAATGAGAGTTACGATAGAGAACTACAACAAACTATCTAACAACGGACGAAACGAAACGCTGCCATCGCAGACAGCGGAGTCTGAATATCAACATGACAGCACTGCGGCCAGACATTGTACATGGTGTGTCTATTAAATAAATATTACAAGTTCATAACGATGATAATTACTCCAAGTTACAATGAAGATATGATTGATTTATGAAACAACGCAATGAATCTTACAGAAAAATATATCCTATGCAAATGCAACCGTCCATTTAAGGGTCCGTTTGTTCCGACATCGCACATCATGCATTCTGCATTTCTCTCAACTCCTCCC
>JAIUJM010000278.1:0-19391 GCA_026262225.1 Inosperma sp. D86
TTCTAGAGGCTCAAAATGGTCGAAACCGAACTCTGGGATGAAGATCGTCCCTATTATGACTGCAAAGGAAACGTATTCCCCTGGAGACGCGATGAGGGATATATATACGCGTGGGCTCGTCACGTCAGATTTTGTGCTCGTCATGGGGGATTTAGTGAGCAACGTGAAGATAGATGAGGTGGTGAGAGTACATAAGGAAAGGAGAAAGACTAATAAGGATGCGATTATGACAATGGTGGTGAAGGAGTGTGGAGTTAAACATCGGACAAGGTATTGCTTCGTCAAGCTTCCTCCGACTTGCTTTTTGATTATTGCGTAGGACCCAGGGGGAATCTGCGGTATTCGTGCTGGATAAACAGAGCTCTGAATGTCTGCATTATGAGCATATATTAGGTCACCCCCGTCAAAAGGTTGTTGATCTTCCTCGCGAAGTCCTAAACGACCATTCAGAGATTGAGATCCGGAACGATCTTCTGGACTGCTCAATTGATGTTTGCTCTGTCGAGGTTTGTCCCTCCATATGATACGAGATGAAAATAAGACTGACCGACTTCCGAAATGAAAACAGGTTCCTTCTCTTTTCCAAGATAATTTTGACTACCTTGACCTACGTCGAGACTTTGTCCATGGGATCCTAACCTCGGATCTTTTAATGAAAAACATCCACGTCTACATTGCTGAAGAAGGCTACGCTGCGCGTGTGCAAGACACACGGAGCTACGAAGCTATCAGGTGTGTGACGTCGATGGGATCTAATTCAACTTATCTGTTCTAACGATATACCATCTCCGTTTTGTACCATCTTCTGTCCTGTTTTTGTCATCTTCCATTGCGGTCATAGCAAGGACATCCTGTCAAGGTGGACCTTTCCGCTCGTACCAGATGATAATCACCCTGGTGGCCACATTTACGAACACAGAAGAGGAAATAGATATATTGCTAAGGATAATTCCGTCATATTGGCAAGGTAAAGGTTTTACAAATCTTCAAAACATCCACATACGAATTTTGAACAACTCTTCATCTACACATAGAACAGCCAATATCGGGACTAATACGCTCATTGGCTCGCATACCACCATCGCTGAGAACGTCTCCATTGTCTCTTCCGTCCTTGGGCCTAATTGTACGATTGGGCCTGGTACGACGATCCAAAATTCGTACATATTTGAGGGGACAATTATTGGCGCGAACTGCACAATTGAAAAGAGCATTATCGGTGAAGGAGCGGTGGTGAAGGAGGGTTCAACAATTCCCAAGGGCTGTTTGATTGGGGATCGAGTGGTGATTGGGCCCGGCGCCATTCTCCGACCATTTGAAAGGTTGTCGGCCAAAAAGGTGGCCGCTCAAGGAGGAGACGAGGACGATTCAGATGTTGAGGAAGTCGAAGCTAGTGGGTTGAACCGTTTTATTGAGAAAGTTAATCGTGCTCACGAACATGATGAACAGGCCAGGATTCGATAGATAGGACACCGCTAGGTAAAGATTCGAATGCAGTCATGTGGCCTAGGGAACCTCCAGACGAAGAAGAGGACGACGAAGAAAGTCCAGAAAACTGGAAGAATCAAAGGTTCATGAGGATAGGTGCTGAGCCCACTTGCGTCATAGAATAAACTTACTAATCTTCTTGATCAGCCGACATCGACGTCGTGTCCGAAGAAGACTCATCGTCTGATGAATCAGACTCAGATTCTGAAGGGTTCCATGACCGAGAATCCCTTTCTGGTCTCTCCGAGACCTCCATTCCATTGGACATCCCAGGCTACGACCCCGAAGCCGAATTTCGAGCTGAAGTAAGGCAGTCTCTTGAGCGGGCGTTTGCAGAGGGACATTCGGTCGAGAATGCCGCGGTGGAACTCAAGACGCTGAGGATGGCCTCAAATGTGCCCTTGAAGCGTGTGAGGGAAGCAGTGGTTGCTGCGATCGTAGAAAAGGTGCCAGTTATAGAGGGGGATATGGTCGCGCAGAAGAAGGAGATTGCGGGTGTTGTGAAGAGGTGGGGAGAGTTGATTGATAAGATAGGTGGCGTGAATGCTGTTGAGACCGTTAGCGTACTACAGGTAAATGTTCTCTCATACTCGAAAATTTATCTACGACTTGACCAGAAAATCTGATACATTAATTGACAGGCTCATTGTGCGACATCAAGTCGTATGCCGCTCTTTGGTCAGATTCTGGCTGTGCTATATCAAGCGGACATTGTGGAAGAGGATGACATTCGTTCATGGCACTCGCTTTCTGAATCAAAAGGGGAAGGTCGCAAACCATCCCTTGAGGCCGAGAATTTCCACAAATGCTGGGTTATTGGGTCGCATATGATCAAGCAATTTGACGCTCAAGGCAGTGACAGCGAAGCAGAGAGTGAAGGAGAGGAGGAAAAGGAAGTCGAAAACACGGAGAAGCAAAGGGAGCCTGAAGAGGAGAGCGACGCAACCACCGCTACTGGTACTGAAAGCGAGCAGACGAGCGAAATGGAGGTCGAGAGTGACAAGGAGACTGAAGAAGAAAGGCACAGCAAACGAAGGGACACTGTCGTCGGTCCTCCACCTTCAGTAAAGACAGCCGTGACACTGGTAGACCTAGCTCGATCAGAGGATCAAGGAACCAGTTCTGAACCTCAAGGTGCATCACTGGCGCCAAAGGCGGCTTTGGCTTCGAAATCAAATCCTCCTCCTCCTCCAGCTACATCCGAGGATAGTGAAAGTGATGCATACTTAACTGATAGCACGGAAGCAAGAGATGCTGGCGTGAGCGCTAGCGAGGAGTCCAGTACCGCGACGAACACTGAAGATGAGGAAAGTGAGAGCGATTGACAATGAAGTAAGCTCTGGACCACTTGCATGCTAATGTATTAAACGGTACAATTTAGGTTACACATTTCTTGTTTGCATTACAATACAAATATAGAAAACTTTGAACTGCAAAGTTCAATATTCCAGGATATAGTCCAAACCGCTCTAACAACACGATTCAAATGTCATGGTGCAATCTTGCAGGAAGACTATTCTTGGGCTGTGAGTTTATATGAAACCAGAGACTAACCAATATTTAATGAATGGATTCGACCTACCAAAATGGGCTCCACCCAGAGAGACGGGATGAAGATTGCAACAAGATGAATGCAAGATCTCAGACTAATAAAGCTGCAAACATATGATGAAGTGACAGGAAATGGGATCCTGAAACGACTCGGAGAAAACGAAGGAGGACCTCTGATATACAAGAAAAATATATGTGCGTGACGTCAAGGCCACGGAGTTTATTGTCACTCTGTGATTATCGAAATGTTAACGCGGACCAACATTGCTTATACGACACAGTCAGACGATGCGTCCAGACAGTTCGATATCCATTTTCATGAATCTGGAACAACATCAAGCACAACTCCGAGCCCATTAATTTGTTTCGTGCATGGAGGTGCATGGCGATCGTAAGAAAATCTTTTTCAGTCAGGTAGAAGTTTGATTAATAGGCGTATTTTGCTAGGGAAGACAAGCAAGATCATGCAGCCCTGGCACGCAAACTATCAGCTGCCACTGGGTTTCCAGTTGCAATCCCGAACTACCGTCTTACTCCTCCAGCGAATAACAACCCTGCATATAGGCATCCAATGCATGCGCAGGATCTCCTTGATTTCCTCCGGTTCATATTAGACTGGAAAGTCTCCGGATCTGCTTACTATGACCCGTCAAGATTGGTTTTGATAGGTCACAGCTGTGCTGCCCATATGCTGTCATCGATTTTTCTCGAGTCCAGGGAACAGTCCTTGGAGCCTTCATCCCGCTTGCTTGACTCTGTCAAGCTCATAATCCTGTCCGAAGGGATTTATGATATAGCTCTACTCCTTGAGAGCTTCCCGGCCTATCGAGAGTGGTTCATCGAACCTGCATTTGGCCCATTCGAATCCTATTCCCAAGTCTCCGCAACGAAGTATAATTTTCGACCTTTATCGAGTTTCCGGTGGATCCTCCTTCATTCGAAAGGAGACAGCCTCGTAGACATGAAGCAGACGGTTGCGATGTATGATCACCTCAAGAGCCTCGATTGTGCTTGTGTCGAAGTTGACACAGACGAACTGAAAGGTGGACATGACGAGATTCTGGGAACCGATAGCTATGTCAGTCTCGTTAAGAAATATATAGGAAAGATTAGTAGCATGTAGAAGATATAATAAACCTTGATGCAGGACCTGTTTGCAAGACATCGCGATCTTTCTTTCAATCCAGCGACAAGTTTTATTCAACTTTGATTTCGAAAGTAGTTATAATAAAGATTGGAAAGCCTTCTCTAAGACCTCGGCTGCATGCTCGCAATCTTGCAGTGTGTTATACAATGGCGCAGGCGATAATCTGATGACATCCGGCGTCCTTTCGTCGCCAATGACACCACGTTCTAACAGATATTTAAAAACTTTTCCCATAACCTCCGAGCCCATGGGGAAGAAAAGCAATGAAAGCTGTGCACCACGTCGAGACGCTTCGCTTGGGGTGATGATCGTAAAGCGAGGAGAGGTGTTATTCGTCTCGCTTGTTTCCACCTGATCGGGAGGAACGAAGAACTTAGACGCCATAAGCAAGCGTTCGAGTGCTTCAGTCAACTTGACTGAGCGCTCTCGAATGGGAGACATCATACCCACAGACTTGAAGACATTCAGAGAGCCTCTAAGGGATGCGACGGACAGGATAGAGGGGTTGGATTGTTGAAAACCCTGTGCACCTTTCATCGGCGAGAAAGTCGGAGGCATGTCAAATCGGGCAGTAAGGTCATGGCCCCACCAACCGGAAAATCTTTGAACACACAATTAGCGTGACATTTATCATAGGAAGTGGAACGAAGGGACAGGAAAATAATTAAACCTTACTTGGGCTTCTCAGAATCGTGCCAAGATTCATGGATAAACAAACCGGCAATTCCTCCAGGGCCAGAGTTGACATATTTGTAGGAGCACCACACAGCAAAGTCTACGTTCCAGTCATGCAATGACAGAGGCACGTTTCCGACAGCGTGGGCGAGATCCCAGCCACAGATGCAACCCTAGAAAATGAGTGAAAAAAAGGGGAGAGTTAGTACTGGTAAGATTTTTTCAAAACACGGCTTGCTGCGCATGACGACGAAGAGATGTGAAATGCTGATACGTTTGGGCGTTATTAAATGGAATAACACCCTATCTTTTTTTTCTTTAACCTTTTCATTTTTGGTTACCTACCTTTTCGTGAGCTTTGGTGGCGATCTTCTCCATAGGGAACAGTTGGCCTGTATAATATTGAACCCCGCTAAACAGGACTAGGGCGATCTTATCGCCTTCTTTGTCGATAACGTCGAAAATATCTTCTTCCCGAAGGTTAAATTCGCCCTCCCGAGGAGATATTTCACAAATAGCTTTGGATGGGTCAAGCCCATGCAAGGCGACCTGGGACTGGAAGGCATACTGTCCGGAATGAAATGATAATATAAATGGCGACGGGACATAGATATGAAAGTCAAGTCGATTGTTCCATTCAAACACGATGAGTGGGACCATCAATGGCATACAAACAAAAATGCAGACCTGATCCGAGGGAAACGCCTTTGCCTCGCAAAGGATCTTATATCGGGCTGGAGTCGGTTTATAAAATGTGCTCATCATAAGGTGCAGGTTGTTCGTTAGGGTGCCCATACATGCCACTTCGGATTCCTGTGCTGCCCCTGTTGGATGCAGTGAGATAAATTCAATGAAAAGTATTAATGTATTCATGCCGATAGCATAAGTGAACGGTAGTCCTGCGCCATGTACAGGACCGGACTACAAAGGTCCAGACGCATACTTGTTTAATTTGGCACGGCATGATAAAGTAAAAAAAAGATTAGATGAACTTACCAACGAGCTCTTTCAGAAGGCCATGAACCGAATCACTTGCCTTCACCCATGGGGTGTTGTGTGGATGGGAGAAGTGCCCAGTGACGGCACTAGTTTTTAATCGTTTTGATGGAATTGACGTCGTTGTCCGTAGATTTTTCAATACGAAAATTTGGGGTTGATTCACATCGGAGAGGATGAGAGATTTTGTGTGATTCGATGGGAAAAGCAGACAGAAGAAGAGAAAAGACAATGATTAAGTGGGCTTCTAGACCTCGAAGTCGCAAGGATGGATGTTTAAAGAAAGAAAGAATAGAAGGGGCAAGGGTGAAAGGGGGGACTTTGATATTTTATGCTCACCATGTTCCCCATACGTGAAGCTCTCTTTGGACCTCCTCAGAAGAGGATTTGGAAAGTAGTCCAAGAGAGTTGCCACATAAATATGTGCATTTTCCGTCTACAGAACATGTCTATTAGTTTAGACAACAACAAAAATATAACTTACCGACATCTTCATGCAACGTCGCACCAACTGCTTTATTAGTTGGGAAAATAAAATCTGTGCTAAGAGGTGTGTAAAGAGGGTTCGACATGGTGGAAAACGTTCACAACAATATTTTACATTTGAACAAGTTGCCGCCGCCCGCCCCAAAATTCCGCTGATCTAATCTAATCGGCAAACATCGGCTGAGCCTTCGGCGTCATTGCCATATTTGGAAAATCATTGGACATAAATAATGTACTGCTGAGAAATGCAACACATTGTCGTGTCATTGGGCCACGACCAGTTCCGGTAATATGTCAACCCAGCGATGATTGCTTTTACCTCTCTGATTTTCTTTACATATTAGCCCACCTTATCTACCTGCTTTCGTTCTATGACGCACACAAGGAAAGCGGTGGTCGTCGGGGCGGGCCCTGTGGGTTGTTTGTCCGCCCTAGCATTGGCCAAGCGTGGCTGGTCAGTTGAAATATATGAAGCAAGACCAGGTGAGTGGGTTTTCACTATTGGACAGAATGAATAGCTTATCAACTGATTTTTTATTGTTTGCAACTTGGGGATAAATTCTGACATTGGGCGGATTAGACATGCGCCTCCCATCGTCAAAGAAACAAACAGAGCAGCGCTCGATCAACCTGGCCATTTCACACCGTGGTATCGCTGCACTAGAGGTCGTTGACCCAGCAGCCGCACATAGGTTTTTACAGGATGCCATACCAATGCGTGGCCGCATGATTCATAAACTATCCGGAGAAGTCGAAAGTCAGCCTTACGACAAAGATGGACAGGTGAGCGAAAAATTGAACCCAATTATGACCTCGTGCTTATCTTTTTGACGTTCGCCGCGTCATTTTGTATTTGTGGATAGTGTATAAATTCGATCGACAGAGGTCTGCTGAATGAGGGCTTACTTGATGAGGTCGACAGTTCGCGCACCAACATTCAAGTCTTTTTTAACCATAAAGTCATTGCGGCCGATTTCGACAACCAGTCATTGGTGATTCGTAATACCTTGTCTGGGGAAGAGAGCTCGGTGCATTTTGATTTCTGCATTGGCGCCGATGGCAGTTATTCTGTCGTTCGGCGACAATTGATGAGGGTGGTTAGGTGACTTCCTTTCTCAATCATGGTTACCATGAATCCACTCACCGTTGCCTTTTCTGATCTTCGCCCATCAATCTCTCCTTTGACACGCTTGCAATCATAGAATGAATTACCAACAAGAGTATATCAGGGATGAGTACATCGAGCTCAAAATGCCAGCGGCCAACGATGCTACAGGTCAATCAACGTTTCAGCTCGATCAGAACCACCTTCACATCTGGCCCCGCCACTCTTTCATGCTAATTGCCCTACCGAACAGAGTAATTCTATCTTGTGCTTTTCATGATCCATTAATTAATTTGTTTCATCACAAGGACAAAACATTTACCTGTACTCTATTTGCACCAGCCACAGAACTTAATCGCCTCCATACCGCCGACCAGGTACTTACCTGGTTTAAATCACATTTCCCTGATGCTGTCCGCGCTATTGGCGAGAAGACACTGGTGGAAGACTTTTTGAGGAATCCAAGAAGTCCACTGATCTGTACAAAGGTAAATAAGATTTACATCTTGGATCATTTCGGGACAAGGCATATGTGGGCCACCTTTTGCACATTACTCACATTTTTATTTTCGTGCAGTTGTCACCTTACCACTATAGGGATCGAGCCATAATTCTGGGAGATGCTGCCCATTCTATGGTTCCCTTTTACGGCCAAGGTTTGAATGCAGGCTTTGAAGACGTCAGGATACTGGCGACATTACTAGATGACGAGGGTGTCACCCCTTCTGCCCTAATCTCGGGTGCTCAGCAAAGCAATCATGATCGACGTCTGGCTCGTGCCCTCCAAAGGTATACAGATGCACGTAGTGATGATTTGATTGCCATCACTGAAATGGCAATGGATAATTAGTGCGTAAATTGCGCATCCCTTATTCAAACCCTAGGTTGCAACCAGCGTCTAATGCCTTATCTTATTTTTTTTCCCTTACAGTACCGAGATGCGACATAAAGTTACACAAGGCAGTTTCATTTTCCGCAAGACATTGGATAATCTATTGTATTCTCTGACCTCTCCCGAGAGGGTGCCTCTGTCAACCCTGGTACCCATTCTCGGCAAACAACCCTATCCTCCAGGTAAACCTAAAGGCTGGCTTCCATTGTACACGATGGTCACATTCCGTCCGGATATCAGCTATGCTATCGTAAGAGCGAAAGCCGCAAGTCAGGCAGCCATCCTGAACAGGATGATGTGGATAGGAGTTGTCACACTTGGGGCCACAGCAGGTTGGCTAGTAAGAAATAAGCTGTTAAGCTACTTACGGTAGGGGAAACGTTGAAATGAATAAAGATTGTTGTATTAGAGATACATTGCTTCCGAATTTCCATTTTTCATGAATTATCTCCGTTAAACTGATTCAAATAACTCATCAACGGGCCTATCCAGAATCATGGCTGAATTTAGATGTCTCTCCCGAGGTTCTTTGGATCTCGGCAACGGAGTCATTTCTCACAAGAATGGGGTTCGTTGATTCGTCTGTCAAAGTCGTCATATCTCCGCTGGGTTGAATTCCACGGGTAGTTGGAAACAATGACTTTGTAATAGAACGACGGATGCGTTTGCGCTCTAAGGTCAATAATACGCGTACAACACCTTAAATAAGAGATGTATAGGAACGATAGCGAAGGCCATTTCCCTTGAAAGTCCGGTTCATGAGAAGAATAGAATGGATAGAGGAGGGGGGTTGCGTAAAGACAAATGAAGAAAGATTCAAGTATGAAATAATCATGTCAGAGTCATAATAAGCGTTGCCCAGGACCAAGGGATGCACAGCATACGAGGGAAAGTTCAATAGCAAGCAAAGGTGAGAAAGTGAAGTTGAAATTCGGTAAAAAAAAATCAAATGATAAACGAAGTTGAATGTAAAAAGGAGGTGATCAAGGCGCAGGCTTTTTCGGTGGCCGGCCTCGCTTCTTCTTTGCAGGGGCCTCGCCGCCTTCCCCACCGGTTGCGCCTTCGGCAGGCGCAGGTTTGGGGTGCTTAGGCGGCCGTCCGCGCGGCCGCTTTGGAGCTGGTTCATCTGAATCTCCAGGCTTCTTATCCTGAATAGTTGCAAAGATAGAAAAACCAGTAAACATAAAGAAAAATAGTGGAATGAACTGGGGACGCACTTTGGGAGGACGACCGCGCTTCCGTGGAACGGTCGGCGTCGTTGAGCTCTCCCCACCAGCAGCCAACGTCTTCTTGTTCTTGCTACCCTTTGGACGACCGCGACCGCGTTTCACTGGTTGGGTCGTTGAGGAACCTAGATAAAGGGGACATGAGAGATCAGCATTGGTGCTCCTATCAGAGATCGAGAATATACAAAGAGAGGGGGAATGCCAAGTGGAAAGTCGCGACGGAAAGAGCCACTGTAAGGGAACAAAGATGAGATACCTGGCTCTGCGTCATCTGCGGTCTGGACGTCGGCTAGCTCATCGACGGATTGCTTGTCGACATCGTCCTGCACGTCGTTTGGAGAAGCGGACATGATTAGCGGAGGACTTTAGACGCTGGAGGAAGTAGTTGGAGAGAAAGAGGAAAGGAAGTGTGGAAAAAGGCTCGACAGGCCGGCTTTAATGAACAATTCACTGCTGTATTTAGATCTCCCAACCTTCGAGATCATTTTATTATTATATTCTTATTATTCCTACTTTGTCAACAATTTTTTTTTTTTCCTTATTTTTTATTTCGGACCCCTGATTCGGTTCACATAACGAAAAAATAGGAGAAATTCCACACGGGGTCTGTCAGACATCCTCGTCCCTGCAGTTTTCAAACCTTTTTTCATCAGAACATTTATTTCCTTTCACATTTAACGGTCCTTTTCCCCGAGTTGACATCTTATCTATTAGTCGGAGTTTAAATTTTGTACGTTCGGCCCCAGCGGCATCTGACACGACACGCTCTTGTCTTGACTGCTTCCACGCCTTATGCGCAAGCGCGATTTCTTCCTGTCTGCTGCTGCATGTGCAGTGTCTGTCTCTGGCCGGTTGCTGCACTCTCTGCCTGAGGATATACATGCATTTCCGAAATATACAGTCGAATTTCTGAACGGTCTCCCTGTGCTTAACGAAACAGTGGTCAGATGGCTAAACCATGGTCTTCGCGGAGGTGAACTCGAGTTCCTAGATGAACCCTGGGAGGACTATCACTGGAATTCACCTCAAAATCGCAAGGAAATTGGTAGCGGCGAGTCTAGCCCTTCCAACCCTGTCGTGTGTTGTCAAATCTCCGTCTCTATTCTTATTCTTATATTTGTTCCTTACTAGTCATCACAAGTCAACTATACCCTCGAACATATGCAAATGGGTCCCCATGATTCGTACATTTGCCTTATCCCTCAGCCGTTGCAAAGCGGACCATCACTTCTAGACAACTCCAATGCAGATATCACACCTGCACGGAGTTGGTCCCTGCTCCAACCTCTTACCGGAACATGTCTTTACGTATGTAACCTTCCTTTTTCAATATCTTAACTCATATCCATTCTGCCCTGCAGCATCGTCAAGGCTGGTTTACTTATTCTTACTGCCATAATGATGAAATCCGTCAATTCAGAGAAGTGATTCCGGCTCAAGCTCGGTTTCCAGGTAATTGCTTTTCCTGGCATATTATATTTTTAAGTCTCCGACCACATCTTTTTCTGCTGTCATGGCCCCTGTTTTCTAATCATCTCTCCTTCTTTACTTAATTTCCTTTCTCTATCCGCGTTCTTATTCATTTTCCACCATTTTCCCATATCATCCTTGGATTCGGGTTTGACACGTGCTTCTTTGGAAGGATCATGCGTTACGATTTCAACTAACCCCTCTTCTCGTCTACCGATTTTGTCCGTTTACTGATTTGCCCCATTTATTTCGTAACGGTGACAGGAACATACATACCAGAAGAGGACCCTGAGGTTCGTTGCACTCCACCGATCGATATAGTCAATTGCCCGTTTTGACCTGCTCTGATCTACTGACAGCGGGATTCATACACTCTTGGTCGTGCCCCGCGAAATTCAGAAAATGGGGCTGATCTCACCCTCGCAGAGCAACACGATCGTGCTACTAATCTAGAACTTGCCAGAAATGCTGGTTCCAGATATCTTGTCCAACGATGGGGAGATGGAACCATTTGTGATATGACGGGGAAGAGTCGCGAAGTGGAAGTCCAGGTTAGTTAACAAAGCAATCTGATTCCTTCCTGGTGGCCCAGCTGACATTAAAATTCTTTTCCTTTTTTTCGGTTTCCTATGGGATATTCCGCTTGGTTGTTCTAAACATAGTTTCATTGCTCGATGGAAATGACAGATCACATCTTGTTTGTGAAAGAAACCAAAACGTGTTCCTATGTTCTCGTCATCCATACGCCACGTCTCTGTGGTGAGCCTGGATTCAAATCTCGTCGTGACTCAGAAGAACAGGCGCGGATTCGATGCCGCGAAATAGTTGACAAGAAACCCGAGGATCAGTCAAAGGTTGCAATAGCGGACCATCCCTCCAAAGTCCTGATGCACAAAACCGTTTTACCCGCACCGAAGTTAAAGATGGAGAAGGCAAAGGACGGATCCGAGTCTAAGCCAGGGGCTTTGATTGATGATCTCTTGCGAAAAACACTCGAAGCCCTGTTAGCTGGAAAGAAATACAGTGGCAACGCGGACCAGGTTGCAGCAGATGAAGAATTGACCATTGAATTTGTCGAGAGCGACACCAGCGACACAGGACAGTTTGGCAACGAGCGACTAGCTGACGCTCTACGCGCTGCTGGCTATGACGTCCACACCGCTGTGTTTAGTGTCGATGACGCACTGACAACAACAAAAGGGGACGTTGATAAGAACGGGGACAATAAGAAAAAGGAAGTTGTCAATGGGAACCACAATCCAGCTGACGATCCTAATCAGCGGGATGAACTGTAAGGACCTCAGAGAGCGGGATTGCATAGACAGGTTTCCTGTGTACCTCGTCGTGTACTCATTTCTTCGAGCCCGAGAGCACGGCGGAACTTTCGTAGGTTAGATTTGTATCATAGTATCATTGCATTGTAATTTACAAGTCTATCTTGACTTAAAGGGCTCTCTTGAGATCAGGTTGCCAATATAGCAATGTCGGAGATTTTAAAGAATATGACAAGTTTGTGAAAGGCGCCATTTATTGTCTGTCATTTTCCCTTTTCTTCCCGTCTCTCGATATTTGGGCAGGGAAAATAAAAAAGGAGAAGATGAGCCAAGAGAAAGGATATCGATAGGAGAGACAACTGTCAAAAAGACAGAGTCTTGGGAATCAATGGGTCTGCAACATAAATGCAGAACAATTGTAGCAAGGCAGAACGAACTCATGATTTTTCAATTCCTTTTTGTTGGGAAAGATGCTTTGCATTACGTATCGACCCGTTAAATCGGGAGGGTATTCTGCATAGCATGGGTACCCAAGACCCAAACAAAGAGCGTACTGCGTGTTGAGTTTGGGACAATTTATCTTGAAAGAGGTCGTCAGTACGATGTAATTTAATTTATTTTCTCAAGGGTTGGCTAATGGGCGCGACCGTCAACCGCGGCAGATTATTCAAAATTAGTATAGAAGCTTTGAAATAAACTGCGTTAGAAAGAGGGTACGTACATGTAATTCGTTCGCCACTTTGAATGGATATATCACTCCAGGGTCTAGATTTAACAAAGACCAGAAACATGTGTTAAGCAATATAAATTACTTTGTTTTCGATAGATGATTTAATCATGCGACTTTGACATGTAGTAGGATTCGTGTAAGAATTTCGAGAGGGGCGGTGGCGAGTAAGAGGTACGAGGAAGGATTTATTCATCAAATGTGTCTATCCATTTTAGGGCCAAATTTACAAAGCGAGCCAAATATGGATGTAGAACAATACATACGACTCCCAGTGCATGTAACGTATAAACATCCATCTGTTACACACATATGTCTCGGTCCTTATTCTTTTTGCGGTTAATCGTGTATTTTTTCCTATAATCCCAAGGAGTCCTTTACGCTATCAATAAAGAAATTGAATTCAAGGAGAATCGAAAAATGCAAAGAAAAATCATGTGCCCTTCAAATGTCACAAGCAAAGAAACTTGAAGTTAACAATAAATGTTCGAATTGAATTGAGCTGATCCAAGTCATATGAAGGACCTGAGAAAGCAACCAGCCTTCTTCAGGAACATAATGGATTTATCAAGGACGACCAGGAAACTCAAGTGAGAACAAAAGAATTTAAATTAGTTTGATTGAGCGACACGTAACTTGTCGTGTCCCGGATCTAATTTAGTTAAATGTATGATAGCGTTTACTCGTTTTACGGACAAGAGCCAGTGACTACTAATATTCAAGGACGGGTCGGAAGGAAGGATAAAGGTAAGGTTCATATCATGTGTACGCTATCATGGTGGAGATATCAGAGCAAGGAGGGAAATGGAACGGATGATATTGAAGCTCTTGCCAAAGAAAAAATGCGGTTGTAGGGAAGTATCGCTTTGGGAGAATAAATATTTAATGGGGTCTGTATCTAAAAGGAGAAGTGAAGAGGATGGATGAGGTCATTCGGTAACCGTCAAGACATAGAAATAGAGCAGGGTTTTGCATTCATAGCGGACGACGAAACAAAGTGTGACGTGAGTCAACGAACATCGAATCAGTTCCAGTGGATCAAAACTCATAAGCGTGGACGGTGCAGGCAATGATAGAAATGATGTTGAAATACACCTTCAACCGATAAGGGCCCCAATGTGAACGGTTGGGTTTGCGCATAGCGGATTCAGGCCTCACGGGCCGTGGCCTCGGTCGGGACTGCTCCCTATGTTCCAAAGTCCCCGTGCATTGAGAACCACGAAGGCATGAATAAGGTCATATGTTCAATGGCCGGACAAGGGTACGGCGTTGAATATTTGCATTCCGAAACCCGAGATTCGAGGTTCGAAAGGAATAATAATAAGCCAAGTTGGAGGTTGTGAGTGCTGAGGCGACGATGATGCATCTATTGATAAGTCGACTGATCCACGTCATGATCTAGCACCAGACCCTTGGGCTATGCGGCCTGGCCTAATAGGTCGGAATTAGGATCTCCTGGTGGGTGATTGAAAATTTAGCAGAACTTGGAAGGAGAAAAATGTATGCGGCAAAGTGAAATCAAAAAGGAATGATGGGTAGTGGAAAAGAAATAAATCTAATGAAAAAAAGAAAAGAAAGTGGTTGGGATGAAGTAGGGACATGGAAAATAAGACAGCAAATGCCAAGTCAATTCATGCATAAAAGAGTGTAAAAAGAGACCACCCAGGACTAAGACTGCGACACCAACCAGTCTTCAAGGATGTCATACCACGCCTGCCAAGAAAATTTCTAACACGAGGCAGATGCTCCCGGCCCATCCATACAAAGGAACTGCTGATACCAGTATGACCCGTCCGATTGAATAGAAGAACCCACTGACCACACGGCGAAGGATCGAATAGAAAGATGGATACGTGTTGAAGAAATAGGGCCCTGGTAAAAAGAGAGAGAAATGGAACGAGATGAAAGAGGATGCTCGTCACCCCAAATTTACCAACCCCATCTTCCATCACAAAAGTTGAAGGAGAAAAAAACAATTCCATTTGCTACATTACTGCCCTCCACATCTGGGCCCTAGAAGAACTTCCTCTTTTTTTCTTCAACCGCCACCTTTATATGCACATGCTTAGATACAACACTAGGGTTTGAGCAAGGCTCCAAACTTGTTAACCACTCATCCCCATCGTCTTCATCTTCCTCGTCATGGTCATCGTGATCGACACAGTAGCCTGAGAGCGGATGCGTGTGAGGGTGCAAATGTGTTGATGGAGGGGCTGTAGGAAGCGAGGATAGATCTGTGGATGACGATATGTCCACTGGCGAGTCCGATAAAGATTGTGCTAGACTTGGACCATGGAGATCAGATATGGACAAAGCGCTGTGCTGGCCATTCTCATGAGAGTTCTTCTTTCCCCGAACTTGACACCCACAGAGAAGCCCACTCGCCTTACCTCTCCCTTTCAATAGGTCTGTCAGTGTACATCTCCCTTCCGGTTCAACGAAAAGCATTCTCCTAAGTGCGGGCCGCGTTTCTCTTGGCAAGAGTCTGAAGATTGATTCTGCGCCTGATGGAATCGAAGAAGCCAACGAAGCTGTGTTATTCGGACGTATAGAAGACGAGGCATTATGGTACGTCGAAGAGGATTTTTCCTTATTAGGAGGGGACGAGGAAGATGCAAAGGTTAACGAGGTGGGTGAGGGGATGTGGCATGTCGCGATACTGTCATTCCGTTGACGGCGTCGAGTGGCCGGAGCCGTCGAAGGTGTCCTAGTGGAGGAAGTAGAATTCGAATGATTATGTTTCTTCTCCGAGGATGAACCTGGTATATTGCCAAGAGATACAAACGAAGTTTGCTCTTTGATCGGACCCGATACGGGGGAATTCGGGGGAACGTGGAGGATGGGTGAGGAAATGGAAAGAAGGCCAGGACTTGGCGGGGTCAAATTTTCGGGAGATGAAACGATTAGAGGTGGGAGGGTGATGAAGAGTGATGAAGGGGCGTCTGGAACGACCCCCGCGTCAGTTAGTTTTCCTTTGTCATGTGCCCCGTCTTCTGCAATTCCTTCAAGCACCAAACTGTCAGCCTGGGTCATCGTCGTCAGCGTTGACGCCGACCTGGGCCGACCAATAGTCCATGATGTGGGTGTCAACATATCAGATTTCTGTCCTAATCCTCTGAGGGGTGTAACTGGTAGCGACTCTGTCGAATTTGCCGGACGCGGGTATGTCAAAACTGACGGATCGGCGGAAACTGATAGGATAGGGCGACGAAGGGAGTCAAGTGGGCTCGGAAGGGTGACATGATGAGCACGTAGAGTGTCCTGACAATAGGGGTCTGTATCTTTAAGGAGACTGGCCAGTCTAGATGGCGGTTCTGTTGGAGCGGTTGAGGCAGAGTCAGCGCCGGATGAGTTGGTGAATATAGATGTCGTCTCGGAGGTGCTAGTGCTCTTATTGCTGACGGTGTCTGGGGGTATTGTAAGCCGTAAATGATTGGAAATTGGAACAGCAGGGGCGGTGAAACCTCGAACTGGGTCCTTTGAGGTCTTCTTCTTTGGTGTCGGCTTCACAGAAAGATCAGGGTGTGCAGCGATGAAGGCTTTGAAGCTCGGATCCGACTTTGCGTCCGGGATTTTCCAAGGGAAGCGACGAAGAATCATACAGACGAATATGATGGCGACCGACCATACATCGGTCTTCCTTGGGTCGTATGGTTGGTTGTTGAGGACCTCCGGCGCAAGATACGGATCGCTTCCTACAATGCCGGTAGCCGGCGTATGAGCTTTACCACCAGGATAATGGAATACGGTTGCAGTGCCAAAGTCGATGAGCTTGACAATGTTTTGGTCAGTCATGACACAGTTGTCAAGTTTAAGGTCCCTATGGGCGAGTCCCATCTCGTGGAGGTACTCTACACCGTCACAAATCTGGCGAAAGACACAATAGATCTCTGGACGGCACATTTTACCCGTCATGACCACAGAGAATAAGTCGTAGGGAGCAAATTCCATGACCTGCAATGACACGTAGCATCATGAGTCACCCGAATAAGGTGGGGAGACAGACCTCATAATAGTGGCCATGGTCATGAACGATATCGACAGTCTCGATGATGTTAGGGTGCTTGAGCGTAGAGCCAACACAGAACTCTGCGGTGACCTTTTTCTGGTACTCCTTTTCCGACTCTCCTGAACGTTTTGGCCTGAACTCCTTGACTGCATATATGTGTCCGCCATTCTTGCCCTTAATGAGGCGCACAGTGCCTCCAGCACCACTACCAAGGACCTTGCCCCATTTTCCATACTTTTTTGAGAGATGGGCATTGGCAGCCTCGTTGAGGGAGTGAACGACAGCAGGGTATTCGGACGTTGTGGGGGACGTCCTGTCCTTACTCTGCTTGACGCTGAGGGCCTTGGGGGTCATTGAGAAAGATAAGAAACACTTGGCCATATGATGATGGCGAACCAATGTGGTTGATCGGGGTTTAAATCGTCTTTCTAAAATAAATTGAGTAATAGCTGTCCCAGCCCCAGATCTCCTAGCCGGGTCATCTTTACAACCAGCCCCAACGTCCTTGCTCTGTCATCGCCGTCCCTGCCGACCATCCCATCATTCAGAGCTGCCCAAACCTCGGGCTTCATCTCCTCAGCCGTGTGACCCCGTGCTCCTATAATAGCGGCGGGATATAGAAACAAGGCAACGGCGAAACACAATGCCGAGCCTATTAAATTAAGATTATCAATAGAAGTTAGACTTGTGACTTTCCTAATAAAGACGACTCACAAAGGCCGCTCAACTCCTGCTCCCGCCGTTGTCGGGCCGAAACTGACTGCCATTCGCCATCCACTTCTTGGAGACTCTCACCGGTTCTGTAGAGCCGTTGGCACGCTGGACAGACTCGGCTTACCAATCGGCTTTTGTTGTACCACACGATCTAGAGATGCCCAGATAAACTCAAGTCGATAGAAATTTGTTGACAGACTCACCAGCGCGGTCTCCTCTGGCAGAAGAGCCATGAGCATTTCCAGAATCTCCTTCTGGGCAAACTCCTTGCAGAGTTCATCTTCTACTGACACAGGCTGTGCGAAGAATGAATTCAAAAACATTTTCGCATCTTGCACTCGTGGTCCATTGCCTGGATCGAAGATAACTGGTCGCTGTAACACGACCTCAACATCGTTGCCTGCTTCGGCTTCATCGACGGCTACAACTGCTACTTCGGCTGAAATAGCACGTGTCTCTTTTACATTCGATTTTTTATGTTTCTGTTTCTGTTTTTGCTTCCTATTCGATGGTCCTGGCATTTAAATGTTGACAAAAACGTGTAAAGGGCCGTAACGCGACGCGTCGTGTGCCCCACAGTCACACTTTCCCATCACACGTGGGTTCATTCGCCTCCCTACCCACGCCGCTTCCCGTTCCGACCTGCGAAGCCCCTTGGCTCTTCTCCCAATCCTCGTCTTGGCAATCAAGAATCCGTCGTGGTCGTTGATTTCATGACGTTTAGCTCGCGTACCCCCGAACAGCAGTCCCATCCTGCATGGTTCAGAGAGGTTTACCAAGGTCATGATAACTGGCACCAGCTCGTGCGTTGCTACTCTATTATGGCTATCTATTTGATCGAATTAAGGTCCGATGGCGTGATAGTACCTTATCGATTCTAACTGTGCATACTATACATCCGAATCCGTAACTACGCATGTGCATATCAGTTACTGCTTCCCCTGGCTGGCCTTATCTGGTTTATGGACCCGGGCACTTCGAAGTGCGGCCTCTTTCCCCGCTTCTCGGAAGGAATAGGAAATTCAGGGCCATCATGTGTCACATGTCCAAGCCCATACAGGCATTGGCAAAAGCAATGAATGTGTATACTTGCTTTCATACGTGTCCAATTCAAACAATCATTGTACTTGTGCGGCTACATCGGAAGCAGACGGCCGTGTACGACTTGGCAAAATCGAAGTTTGGAAGTTGATCGTACCAAAACGGCCAAGGCCGAAGTGTCTTTGCGCCAAGTCATACAAACCTCTAATACATCGTTTCATCTTCCAATCCACTTGGCAAATGGTAAAAACCTGATGCAATAACAAAAAGTAACACAACAAACAGTCTTGCTGTTAAAGGTGTACCCTGGGCCTAACTTGAACTGAATATGCCAGTGAACGCCACATTGTCACAATATTCAATTACAGGCCTCCATCCAAATATTTTGCTTGCAATATAACAACCACTTACCTAGTGATGACAGTCTCCCGACCAAACCCGAAGTGCATCAAAAAATATATCTAAACCCCACTGGTTATCATCAACGATCTTGTGCAAAGTCTGAGATGAAGCCATAACAATATCTTTTCACCAAGTGATAATGCTCTACCCGAAGGAAAAGGCATATGGATATTAGTACTTGATTGATA
>JAIUJM010000279.1:0-19368 GCA_026262225.1 Inosperma sp. D86
TTCGATTTGAGGATGTTCGTTCCTCTTGGTTTCTGTTCTATATCTTTTTTTAAAGTTCCGATTTATGTCTTCTCTTCTTTCTCCACCTTCCATCCGTACCCCGCATTGCACTTAACTGTGCGAACTCTGGTCTGCGCAGCGCAGCGCCCAAACCATTCATATCTTTGTGATCTGTTTCATCTTCTATCAATTGCAATATAATGGGAAGAAGAACGAATGCCATCACCACTGCCACTGCCATGCAGAGTGATGTGAGAGTCTAATATGCGGTCCAACATACAAGCTTTATTGGATTGCGTCTAGATCCGATGGATGGCCTGAAGGATGGCATGGAAGCGTTTCTGGTCTCTCTTCTATTCTTCTTGTCATGATTTGAATTCTTTGTTGTTATTTTCTTATTATTTCCGAGAGGATCGTAGATCTTCTTTTGAAAATGGGGTGAGAATGCAATGCATCCATGCATTCATTTTTCATCATCCACATCCACTTAATGAGGTTTTGACTTCGGTGGGCCAAACCTTATTCCTTGTTTTCATTTCATAACTTTGTTTTTTTCTTACATCTGAAAGAGTTGATCACATGCGATTGTCTGTGCTATCCATGGCGTTTTCTGATAGTGACGATCGACTCGGATAGTACCATACCTTTTTCGTGGGGTTTTGGGTTATTTGCTTCATTGGAATTTTTTGGCCGCAAGCACACCACTTGACTGGACAGAGAAGATTCTCTAAATCATCGCATTCTGTCTAGTCGATGGAGTTTTGGTTCGGTTTTTTCGTCTTAGCCAAAGTCCAAAGTGCATCCTTCCACTGGACGGAGATGAGTCCAAGTCCTGGCCGTGTCGGAAGTTAACTTCGGGACTGCTGACTCTCGATAACTTTCCAGATGATAGGTGTACTTGTCATCCCTCAACTTAAATTTGCGGGCTCGAAAATTTTTGGTTGATTCGCTGTTGCCTTTTTTTCGTTCTTCTTTTTGCGTTGCTTTTCGTTGTTTGCGCCTTCATTTTTTCACTTCCGTTTCTTCCTTCTACCACCCGCTCCGAAACACAAAGCTGACTTGACTCTTACCTTTTCCTTTAGCCGGTCTATGCTACACTGTCAGATGTGGTGATTTACTCACCTTATGGTGCTACACCCTCCGCGCTTTCACTTGCCAGGAAGTTCAGAGAAGCAATCAAAGCAAAGAGATTAGAAAGGATGAGAAATGCGGGTGTCGATGTCGATTTGCTCTATGATGCAGAGGAAGGAGGGAATGTGAATGTGACGATGGAGAATGGTAATGAAGTTTATGGTGGGATCATTGAACTGGAGCCCTCATCGACGTCGCCTTCGCTATCTTCGCCACCCTCATCTCGAGAACCCCCCTTTCCTTTCTTCAGTCATTCATCCAACGCGAACCACAATCATCCACAGCAACAGCAACCGACGACCCACCTTCAACCTGCAACTCCGATGTCAGCTCTTAAACCTCAAACACATACCGAAATTTCAATCCCAGCGGCTTCCAAAGCGGACCTGAAAGCCAAAGCGAAGGAAGCCGCTGATGGGTTCGTTCAATATCGAGTATTCGTTCTGGACGCGGATGAGGATGAGATGAGGAGTGTCATGCCTCACTTGATGATGACGATTTATAAGGAGGGAGAGTGTAGGAGTGGGGAGGGGGAAAGTGAGGGGACGGCTGCACTAAAACCTGGGCACGCTGATCGTGGTCATGGTGCGCATACGGATGGGTCGGATGGACATATCATTGAGCTTGGGAATGTGGAAGAGGAGGAGAGGAAGAAGAAAAGAGAGGAAAGAGTACTGCCTGTTGCGATGGACGTTGAGATGAATGGGATGGAGGCCAGCAAAGAGAAGGAAGAAGATAGGGGCGTGGGTATGGATGTCGATGTTCCAGCGATGCCGTCACAAGCTGAGGAGAAGGCAAATGATAAGCAAGAAAAGGACCTCGAATCGATAGATAGTCCTATTCCGAACACCATCGACTTCGCCTTACGAGAGAAGGAAGAGATGAGGGATTTGACGAAGGCTTCTGCGATTATCACTCTACATCCTGAGGTGCTGCCCACTCTGGGATCTGCTTCTGCCTCGTCCTCTGCAACGATTACGAGAGCTTCGTCTTCTACGCACCTTGGGAGCCATACACATCAACAACCACACACTCATACGAATGCTCAGACCCTGCTCGCAAACTCTCATCAACTTCCAACCTTCACATTCCCCTTTGCGCCTAAGGATCCTGTCCTTTTGGAGGATGGCGCCACCGTTGGTAACCCTCGCTTCGACCCCCGAATTGGCCAGATTTTCTTGGGCAATTCAGGAGATGTACCCCTTGCTCCGGATATTCCTAGTCAATTCAGACACGCCGCCAGTGGTTGTGGGGCTGTTGGTGTTGCTAAGAAGGGAGACCTGAAGGGGCTGACGAGGCACCTGAGGGGTGTCGAGGGTTTGGCAAAGGAATTCTTAATGGACGATGATGAAGAAAGGGAGAACTCCGACAAATTGGATGCACAGAACAAAGAAGACGCTGACATTGACACTGACTTACCTCACGACGACCCGTTCAATTACTTCGCGACAAACGACCCTGAAAAAGGGTTTGGATTCGATATTTGTATCGAGTGCCATGACCTTGCTCCATTCCCTACTGCTGCGCATATGAGGGCTGCTGAGGAGCATCTTGGGATGCTGGATATTATGTGGAAGGAGCGGTGGGAAGCTGCATGGAATGCGAGAGAGGAAAAGAGATTGCTGAAGAAGATGGAGGAATTTACTTCGTCGTCGTCCGACGGTGTGTCATCTTCCCCGACCCCCGAGTCGCCATCGCGATCTAGCCTCAGACGGAGGTTTAGAATGACACCGCCCCCACCTGCACCTCCTCGACCGCCTCCACATGCGAATGCTGTGATTCACTTACCTTTCCCTAGTTCTCCTTCAAATTCGCAGTCGACGATGGTGGCGCTTATGCCTCTTATACGGTTCCTTGAGAAGTGGATTAGACCTGTGACTGTACCTGTATTGCATGCGCCGACGATGCCGTCCATACCCAAGTCTCCGAGACCGAACACACCGCCTCAGCTTAAGAATGAAGTGGCCATGACTTTTCTCATTGACGAGAAGAGAGGTGCTGTAACTGTTACGTCTCCCAACGTGGGCACGGCCAGCAGCGCGATGCCACCATCGTCGAGTGGTGGTAGCGGATCCACTTCTGGTTCGAGGAGATGGTCATCGGTTTCTGCGTTGTTGCCATCTTTCCCTTCGTTCCCTGGAGTTGGAGGAGGAGTTGGTGCTGGTAGTGGTAGCAAGGACCATCATCAGCCATCCCAACAAATACAATTGAACAACAACAATAATGGCGTTGGGTCCACTGCCACGATGGCCCGTGGCGCTAGCCCACAACCAGTGGCGGGTCCTCCTAACATGCCACTGCCACCTCACCCCTCCTCACGAACGAGGTCTCTGACCTCCCCTTCTGGCCAGTATCCTCCGTCACAGGTGTTCCAGCCACCTACACCCATACATGCTCGTTCGCGTCCTCTGAAAGTTTTATTATACTCGGCCGATGGGTATACAGAATCTTCGGTCCCTGCATTGTGCTTGTTGATGTCCATTCGAGGACTTGGTCTTCCTGAGGCGTATTTGGAGCTGCAGGTTGAGAGAAAGAGAAGTTTCTTTGTTTATCAGGGTGACCTTGGGATTTTGAAACGCGTCGAAGGGAGATTGAGAGAGGAAAGAGACAGAGAGAAGGACAGGGAAAGAGACAGAGAAAGGGAGAGAATACTTGCAGCCGCCAACAGTGTCGCGTTGTCGAATGCTTTGTCTGGTAGCATCAATGCGAATGGAAAGAGGACGGCGCCGATGCCGGCATCCTCACAACCGCCAGCTGTTCGAGCTGGAGGTGGAGTGTATTGGGCTGGGTCAGCCAATAATAGCAACAGCAGCAGCAACTCAGCTGGTGCCACAAGACCCCCGCTGGGAAACGGCGGCTCGTACATGGGCCGTCCGGCCGCAAAATCGGTCTCCTTTGCCAGCAGACCACATCCTGCTCCCTCTTCAACGCTTCCTGCTCAACTTGATACTCAGCATGCTTCAGACGTTCCAAGGGTATCTCCAACTCGAGGCACAACCAACAATCCCTCTGTTATTTCGGCTTCTGGAAATTTACCAAATTCTATCGAATCAAAAGCGAATCCGCAACCACAATTTTCTTCTTCGAGCACTAATTCGGGAGGTCCTTTGATCAAAGGTCGACCCAGAGCAATTACGAGTCCATGGCTTCCTAGCCTGTTTGCTGGGGATCATCAATCCTGGTTCAATGATCCTCGGTTCGACGGCAGTTTCCCCAGTCGGGTCTTACCATTCTTATATCTTGGAAACATGTATGTGCTTTTTGTCTTGGGCTTTCCCCATCCGCGATTGTTTTTTCTCATTTAACGTGTTCCTTCCCCCTTTTAGCAATCATGCCTCCAATGTGTACATGCTTCATGCCCTTGGGATTACGCATGTTGTTTCCGTGGGCGAATGCGCTTTGATCCCTCCACCGCATCATATGACACCACATTCGACTACCACCAGTGCTTGTTACTACCCCGGTGCAGGATCTCAGTTCAAAGGTCCAAGCGGTCACGGCTCCCTTTGGTTTGAAGAGCGTGAAGGTCGAATAAAGGTCATGGACATCAAAGGCGTCTGTGATGATGGCATTGACACACTCGAGCCACAGCTCGAGCCCATCTGTGATTGGATCGACAAGGCAAGACAAGAAGGTGGCCAAGTCCTTGTGCATTGCCGTGTTGGTGTGTCGCGTAGCGCTACTGTCACGGTGTGTTTTCATATCATTGAATAATTTGTTCTGTCAACTGATCTTGTGTTTAAGATCGCCTACGTGATGAAGCACCTTAACTTGCCCCTTGTAGACGCCTATCTTATCGTACGTTCACGTCGGCTGTCTGTCCTCATCCAACCGAACATGCGACTTCTTTATAATCTTTGTGGATGGGAAATCAAACTTGCCAAAGGACGAGCCAAGGGTGATAAGCAGAAGCTCAGGCAAGAACTTGCGCGGACGTTGACTTGGCCTTATCTTGCGAAAGAAGTCCATGCCCTTAACGAAAAATATCTTCATTGATCCCCTTCTCCGTATCGTCATCATGAGCTTCTCCGAGGATAGCTCATCTTTTTTATTATTTTGCCTCTGTCGTTGTGTCATATAATCACTGTTGTTATGTAGTTTGTTTTGTTGATGTACTATCGTCATTGTCTTGCCTTCTACTTATGTTCTTGCATCCTCTTATCTGGTCTACGTCATTGTATATACATCGCTGTCGGCTGCCATGGCCAATTACCCACATCATTGTACCTATGTGCAAAAATACTATACTATAGTCGCACATTTCAGAAGTAGGATTGCCTCAATAATGTACGCTTCTACAAGTTCCAGGTAACAACTGTAGCCTTCGAGACTCAAACTGGAACTATACGTAAAGAGGGTATTGATTATGATCTCTCCGCACAAGACTGGTTGACGTCTTTATTCAAAAACATTAGCCGAACGTCCGACAAATTCTGAATACAGCAGTCTCATCTCAGCGAGCCCATGTCTCTGATTGTGTTCAGCTGTCTGACCAGAAGCACTGAACCAGAAATCTTCTTTTTTTGCTCTTCAGGGTCTGGACCAAAGTTCATTTTAAAAGTTGGCTTTGGCCCCTTCTCTTTGGCATTACCCTCTGTTGCGCCCGTGAGAAATTCACGTGACCTTTTTAGTAGATTTCGTTAGACTATTAGTATTAGTTTGTCACTAAGTCTGAACCATGCAGCCTCTCCCCGCTTCTTCATCTGGCATGGAACCATCCGACGATGAACAGGACCAAGTCCAGGATATGGTAGGAACTCTACCCGCTTCCTCATCAACGGGACTTGTAAACGAAGAACAAGAAGAAGTCAGTCAGGAAATGAACGTTCTTTCGACCGAATGTTTCTGGCCAACTTTGTTTCAAAAAAAAGCCGATCAATCTTGGCCCCTCCTGCTGCATGGTGTTTTGCTCTACCTCACTGACTTACTACGCAAGACATCCTCGGCGAAAAAGTTTATGAAATCAACGGAAGTTGTGGACGCTGTAAGTGACATTGCTGAAAATCGTCTGAAGGACGCAGTGTCGAGGGGTGTGGAACACAAAGATTGGGCTGATCTCATCAAGCTTGGTGTGTACATTTCAGATTATCAATTTAATCTGTTGGCGTTTAAGCGAGACCACAGTAAGACACAAAAATCCACAAATGGCCAGTGTAGCCATCGGTGTGCCGATATATCTTAGTGTGTATTCTTATGCGCATTTCGTGCTCTTATGACACTCACACGCTACCCATAATTTATCATGGCGTAGAGGAAGGTTCGTCTTTGTCCAAAAGCCGGTCATCCTACTGCTGATCAGATTTGTGGTCTAGCCGTCGTACAAGCCTGGAATCAGCAGTATCACGGCGATTCTCACAAAATTCTGCTCAAAGCCATGGACGAGCTTCACAAGCTTCCACCAGACCGTAATTATGCTAAGATCATCCCCATTGCCCAGTCATCCGGAACGGGCAAATCCAAGACTGTGGACAGGTGTGGATTGGAGCGGATTCTTCTCCCTATGTGCCTACGTCATGATCTTGGGCCTGATTCATTTGGTGAGCGACATGAATCTAGAAATTCGAAAGCTGATGAAACACATTTATTGAAGCATACCCTCTTCCTGACCAACAAGTACGTAAACATCTTGTGGCCGCGCCAGCCACAGGAGAAGTAGACAAGTGCAAACAATACCTGGAGAGATTTCTAGCCGCGCTTTTCAAATCAGCGAAGTCTCTAACCAAAAATCTTTTTCCAGATGAAGGTAAAAAAACGTCATATGTCAAGATGGCGAAGGCCTTTCATCGTCACTTTGAAAAGGAGTCGGACAGAGGTGACTTCTATGATAGTGTTGTTCAGCTTGCGACGAGAGGCCTCTCCAAAAATACTTGGGAATGTTTCAAGGAGCTTCAGGATCTGTTAATGAAGCGTTGTTCCAATTGGCCAGTGGTCATTTGTCCCATTCTGATTTCTATCGACGAGGTTCATGTTCTTTATGACCGCCGCTCAGAAGATCGTGATTCGAACTCTACCTTGTACTCGCTCTTCAAGTCGGTTTTAGGTGGAGGGATATTGTACAGTTTGGGAGTTATATGTATGTCAACGACAAGCCACGTTGCTACTATGGCGCCTTCAAAAGACATCTCAGACTCTTTGCGTGAAAGAGGAGACGAAATTAGTCTTCCCGCACCATTTACGGAACTACCCTTCGATGTTCATATAATTGCGGATCCCCTCGTCCCTGGTCGAATGGACCTATCTTCTGTTGGTTCCTTGGAATTTACAGCAAAATTTGGACGACCACTGTATGTCTGGGCAATTTTGTTGATTTCGTGACTTGATATTCTTGTAGTTTCTATGCTACCTTTCTGTCTCATGAAGGCAAACAAGAAACTCATAAGATGATGAAGATTGTCATGGAGAAGCTTTCTGGCTGTTCCTGGCCTCCAGATAATCGAGCCACGCTCAATCTATCAACGATTGCCATCCTTTCTTCTCGGCTCCTTCTTGACCTCTCCCCAGCGACAGCTCATGCTCGACGATACGAACAAAACTTGGTTCGTAGTCACTTGCGGATGCTGTATTCCGTGCATGAAGACAGGCAGACGATTGTGACAGGATCTTCTCCTGAGCCCTTGGTCGCAGAAGCATCCGCGCATATGATGCACTACATCTTGCCTGATGGCAAACCATACATGGATTTATGGGCTCTAATGGGTGAATTTGTTGATCATGGCTTGGCGTCGCAAGGTGCGATAGGAGGGCTGATTGGTCGCACTCTCAGTATTTGTGCAATGGACCGCGCAATTGGCTGCACATCTAACGAACGTGCCGTCTGCGAACTTAGATATCAGACGCCTGTGGTGGTCACGGACTACTACAAGGCACTGCTAACCGATGAGGCATGGGCGGAACTTCGTCAATCCATCCCTGCTAACCGTGCGGAGCTGAGCTCTACCTCAGCAAAGAAAACTTTTGAGGAGGCGTTTAAGAATGCCTACTTTCATTTCTCCCACTACGGACAAGCAAACGATGCTTCCTCAATTGATATGAGATGTGCTTGGGCATATTGGCTACGCGGGACAGCGATTTCCTGTCAGCCTAATCAAGAGCTTACCGACCGTATGATGCCGATCTACTTTCCTGACCTCGGCAAGGTGTCTCCAACCACAATGTCAGCAAATCTTGACCAAGACAAAACTGGCCATTCGATAAACCCAGTTCATGTTGGCATCCAATCTGCTGAAGATCTTTCAATCTTTCCGCCAGGCACGAAATTACCTTACATTGCAGCTGTCCACTGTTATGCCTTGACTCAGGATCAAGGAATCAGCGTGGTCACTCTGTCTGAACATGATTTACGGACACAAAAGACTGATGAAGTGGCACCTTGTTACCAAATCGATTTCCGTGGTCTCGACGCTTATGCAAATCTCACAGATGCAAACAAGGCCACAATTCGGGGGATGATTAACCGCTCCAAAAATACCGTTTTTGAAGATCACCCCCGCAACTATGGTGTTGCATCTGTGCGGCGGATGTTGCCTGTGTTGACGAAGGATCCATCTGCTACGGAGTGGTTCGGTGGATATTTATCAACTAGTCCTGAGCTCGATGCTACTTCCTCTGCAAAAGGATCTTCTTCCAAGTCTGAAGAACTGCCACCTTCAAAACGTCTCCGTCGTGATTCTACATCTTATCAGCCTGGTATGACTGCATCTTTTTTTCACATGAAGCTAGATACCCTGGCTAACTTCCTCTTTAGTTGCAGGACCATCCAATACATCTTTCCAGCCCAAATGGGCCCACAAAAAGGAGTCATCCAAGTCTAACAAGTCCAGGCGCAAAAAGCACTAATAGTTAAGTTTCTACAAGTTGGTAAACCCATTCAATAACTTCTTTCTTTTCTGACTTCTTTCATTCAGGATTTTGGTCTCCAACAGATAAAAAACAAATTATCAAACTTGAAGTGTATAAAAAAAGAATTCATTTGCATAATTAAACCAAATCAAGAGACATTGGTGTAATCATAACTTCATAAGTTCCAAGCCTCTGTACAGATTGTTTTCTTCTATCACTTCACTTATCTTTGTCTTAGGTTCACTAGTTCCTCTGAGCAGGTCATGTCACTTTCTTGTCTTTACAATCACAAACGTAGCAAGAAAGTAGATTTTCTCATTGAAACGTGTTTCTTCCCCCTTTTAGCAATCATGCCTCCAATGTGTACATGCTGCATGCCCTTGGGATTACGCATGTTGTTTCCGTGGGCGAATGTGCTTTGATCCCTCCACCGCATCATATGACACCACATTCTACCACCACCACTTGTTACTTCCCTGGTGCAGGATCTCAGTTCAAAGGTCCAAGCGGTCACGGTTCCCTTTGGTTTGAAGAACGTGAAGGTCGAATAAAGGTCATGGACATCAAAGGCGTCTATGACGATGGCATTGACACCCTTGAGCCACAGCTCGAGCCTATCTGTGATTGGATCGACAAGGCAAGACAAGAAGGTGGCCAAGTCCTTGTGTTGGTGTGTCGCGTAGCGCTACTGTCACGGTGTGTTTCAATAATTTGTTCTGTCAACTGATCTTGTGTTTAAGATCGCCTACGTGATGAAGCACCTTAACTTGCCCCTTGTAGACGCCTATCGTCGGCTGTCTGTCCTTATCCAACCGAACATGCGACTTCTTTATAATCTTTGTGGATGGGAAATCAAACTTGCCAAAGGACGAGCCAAGGGTGATAAGCAGAAGCTCAGGCAAGAACTTGCGCGGACGTTGACTTGGCCTTATCTTGCGAAAGAAGTCCATGCCCTTAACGAAAAATATCTTCATTGATCCCCTTCTCCGTATCGTCATCATGAGCTTCTCCGAGGATAGCTCATCTTTTTTATTATTTTGCCTCTGTCGTTGTGTCATATAATCACTGTTGTTATGTAGTTTGTTTTGTTGATGTACTATCGTCATTGTCTTGCCTTCTACTTATGTTCTTGCATCCTCTTATCTGGTCTACGTCATTGTATATACATCGCTGTCGGCTGCCATGGCCAATTACCCACATCATTGTACCTATGTGCAAAAATACTATACTATAGTCGCACATTTCAGAAGTCGGATTGCCTCCATAGTGTACGCTTCTACAAGTTCCAGGTAACAACTGCAGCCTTCGAGACTCAAACTGGAACTATACGTAAAGAGGGTATTGATTATGATCTCTCCGCACAAGACTGGTTGACGTCTTTATTCAAAAGCATTAGCCGAACGTCCGACAATTTCTGAATACATGTATCCGATGGGCGGCCTCATCTCAGCAGAGCCCATGTCTCTTGTGTTCAGCTATTGCTTTCTTGTCTGACCAGAAGCACTGAACCAGAAATCTTCTTTTTTTGCTCTTCAGGGTCTGGACCAAGGTTCATTCTAAAAACACTTACTCGTTGGCCTTCTCAAGTTTGTCATTACCTCTTTACTGGGTCGTCCTTACTTAAATTATACACTCTCCATCTAATGATTCCAAAAACATTCCATTTCTAACCCCCCCAGCCACCGCTGAATCACGGATTTTAAGCGAAAAACCTTGTGGAGAAGAAAATATTAGACTTCGGATAAGTCTTTCTGTGTGGGGAAAGATTGGCGCAGGAAGGCCAATAGAATTGTATAGATAGACTACACCCCGTTCTCGAACGTCTTATCATCACGACGTACGAGGTTTGTATTGATATGGAGTGGGCCACACAGTAAATTTCATTGACTTTTTAAAGTTATATCTAACCTCATCGGGAACCCTCCCCATCCTGTTGTCTCGAAGCAGTTATTTGACGCGACAGGGTGCATTTCTTTCTCGTTACTAGGACGTGTCGTCCTCCATTTGTTGTCTTATAATTATTTTTTAGCACATGAAGAGGTAATAATACTGCCATGTTCGTTGTGCTTTTTTCATGCAATGAGGAAATGGCTGCTACATATTAATACTTCTTTAATATAATACAATATTTAAAAATAAGTATAATGGGTTTAAGACCCTGCGCAAATGGGGGGACGAGTGCGACTATGGAGCTGATGGATGTCATAACGAACCATGCATCATCACCTAAGTATTGGAGGATGTACCTGGCGGTGGAGGTGTTGACACTAGAAATGTCACCGTATACCTTACAATTTGAAATCCTCCCAATCCTCTTTCCCAATGTCCCATGCACGAAGGACCTCAGCCAGTATCTCTGTCTCCTGGCCCGCATCTTCTTCCCTATACTGAAGGGCCATGAGCCATTTGGACCAGGCTGCGAACGTTGGATATAGCCATTCCTTATTGGGTAGATTCCTAATAGACACGACAGGCTGATGAAGAAATTTGAACTTGGGTTCTGAAAGTTTGGCTTGGCTGAGCCAAACCCAATTACGAATGGGTTCCACATCCAAGTTCTCCTCGCCATCTAGGACACAGACGCTGGCATATAAGAGAACCCAAGCGAATGACTCGAAATCGTGACGGTAACGTCGGAGCGTAGCCTCATTATCGAGTAAGTCTAGTGCCATAAATAACGGGCTGCCTGTACGGCGGGAACCGATCTTGGGAGGGCTTGTTTCACCAGGCTCCATGATTGTTGCCAGGTCAAAATCGTTCAGGACTCCGACCGTGGTACCTGGTTTTCTCATGATATTATGGAAGCTCACATCACCGTGGACGATTCCAATGACCCAAAGAAGCCTGTGAGCTGATTAAAGAATCAGGACAAGACTACCTATAGGGTACTGAAAAACATACCTCGAACAACATCATAAAGGATTGTCTTAAACAACGCCAAGTCATTCGCAACATCCAACAAATTTGAAAGCAAATCCGAACACATCAAGTATTGTGTTCTGGCTCCGTCCGTGCTCAGACCAAGCAAGGTACGAATAATAGCAGTAGAAGAGTCGTAAATCTCACTTGATGCAGAGACGGTTGGTATGTGTTCCAGGACGAAAGGACGGTAATTTTCTGGAAGGTGTTTATTGATGCGCTGAATGGCTGTATCGATGATGTGATGCTCCCTCATGCGGACATCTTCTGGCCAGGAGGACTTGAAGAAAGATGTAGCTCTGTCATCGCTACGCGACTGGGTACTGATAGACGGTGCTGTACTAGACACCTTAAGCCGCCCACCCAACGTCATTCTACCAACAAGCTGGAAGCGGGGAGTGACCTCCTTGATCAATTCAAAATTTCCTGGTATCGAGGTGTTTCGCAAACCATGCAAATACCCTGAATGTCGCTGCACTTGTATGAGAACCATAAGCAACGGCAGTTGATCAATGATATTGATTGCGGATGTTCTGATACACCCTTGAGGGTCATACCAGAGCACTTCCAAAAGTTCATCTACCAAAAAGAAAGATAAGTAACACAAATTTCGAATGCTATTTGGATTTACCTTGGAGAAGTATACCAGAAGCGTGAGACACCTTCCACGACACTCGAAGTAGTTCAATTGCGTAGTAAGCGCACTGCACATCAGCATCGACTTCTGGGATGGGGGCAGGTAGTGGCATTATTTGTCGACCAGGAACAATGGGATTCGGGCGGGCCTTCTTGGTAGCACGGAGATTTTCCTCCTCATTCAAAGTTCTTTTAGGACCCATAGAGGAACTTTCGGCTACAGGAGCAGAAGGGCTAGCCCTTTTAAAAAGAAAGTTCACAAATATTGATGAATGGCTCTCACCTACAGGAACACGACTTGGCGGCGGAGCCAAAGGTTCCATATCGAATGCGGTTTTGAATACAGCTTGACGACCTTTCAACATCTTCCGGAACTTTAGTTCCCAAAATTGCCAAACGGAGGCGCAGTTATGATTTACTTTCTGCATATCCTTGCCCTGCTTAACCTTGCCCTTGCCCTTAACCTTGAACGTCTCAACGACCTTTTTTTGACATTGTTGGAACGTTCCTGGGTCGTCAACGACCAGCCATCGCTTGCAGGACTCTAAGGAAATCAAGACAATATCTGGCTTCCTTTTCGTCACAGAGGATGGTAAGTGACTGGATTCGATGAACATCGGATCGTTAACAATAAATATTACTTCCTGTTCATTATCAAAGCCCAGAATCGCATTCAATGCGTTCACGAGTGGTGGATAACGGTCCGCCTCGACTGTTGCATTACAACTGCAAGAGCGTTAAAATTCTGTTGCCAGAAAGAATGTAAAATTTTACAAGGCTCTTATCTGTTGTTTGACAAATTTGCATAACGCCACCCGATCTTTGTCCGGCGAAGGAACGTTGGCAATATCCAAGTTACAAAAGTCAACCGCTTGCTGAAGCAACGCCTTGTACTCAACATCGGCCGCTTCCAACAGAGAAGATAAACGCTTCGTGAGTTTTCTGATGTCGGCTGTGGTGGAGATTTCTAGGCGCTTGCGAACAAGAAACATTTTCATCATGTCCGCAAAGTCAACAATTTCCGTTCCCTGCAAGTCCCACTTGATATTATTGATGTTCGCGGGAATTTTTGTTCTGCAGACGAATCAGTAACGCGTTCAGACAGGTCAATAAAACGCGCCTCGTATCGGTGTGGAATTCAGCTTCCGCCGCGGTCCCTCGGCTTGGCGGGGTGGAACGAAGTGGCAGCAGCGAAAGGAGTACATCAGTGTCTGGTGGCAGAGGTGTGTCCGCGTCAGGGATTGGAATAGGAGCGTCGTCTTCAGTATCCATGAACGAAGAACGAGTAGCAGTATCACATGTCCTGTCTAACTCTTATCGATGAACCTTAGTAATTGTGTTTTGGTTTGATTGTACTGCGGCCTGCCATTGATTATCGATCTACATCGAAACAATATTCTTTTGCTTACAACCTTCCCATGGACACTGACATGTCGACGCCAGACTTGAGGATAATGGTCACATTTCGTGTTCTTATCGTTGGCAGGGCAAATGCAGGGAAAACGTCTATCTTGCAGCGAGTCTCTGGTTCTACAGAATCTCCAGTGATCTGCCGCAAGGCTGGGAAGGGATATGATTCAGACGAGTTGGTACGTTGTGTCACCTAGCAGCACTGCTCAATTCACAATTCAATTAGATCCAACTTGACCCTACAACTGAGGTTAGTCGTCATTGTCATGGCGCTGCGCGCATAATACCCTTATTAGCTATTTCTAATCTGTCAACCCAGCGCGGTGAGCATAATATTTACGACGAGATCCTTTTCACAAAACATCCCGAATACGTATTCCATGATTCTTGTGGAATTGAGTCTGGTAGTGATGAAGAACTGAAAATTGTCCAAAACTTCGTTCGTGAGAAGTCGACAGCAAAACGACTCAAAGATAGATTACATGCCATATGGTTCATTTGTTTCCTTACTTTTAAACTTTTACATGATAACTATATCTTTATGTCACACTTGCAGGTACTGCATACCCACAGACGATGAGCGGCCGTCACTGAATATGAGGCATTTACACAATATCTGCCCAGACAGAAATGGTACGTTTGATGTATCCAATATTCACAAGTTACTAATGATTGGTATGGATATTTCACTAGTCCCTGTTATTGCCTTATTTACTAAATATGACCAGTTCCGATTCAATATTGAGATGAACTTGGAGGATAGTGGTCTTCATGACTGGAAAAGCATAGCTCCAGCAGAGGTTGAGAAGGTTTTCCAGAAGCGATATCAATGCCATTTGGATGGACAGAGTTTTGTGCGCTTGGAGAGTAAGGCTACAAAGATAATTTGGCACCAATCTGATAATGTTCTTTCTTCAGAGATGCATGAGACAGACAAGAGATGTATTGAACTTCTTGAGGTGACAGCAAGTGCATTGAATGATGATGCTGTTGCTATCATGCTTTTGGCACTGCAAAGGGACAATCAGGAATTGAGCATAAAATCTGCATTAGGCCGGTGAATATTGAAAACAAATACTATAACTAAGAGAACTAAATTTTCTGTTGCAGTGTTTGCTGCATGGTCAGGCATGGAGAGAATGACAAAAATAAAATAATTCTCAAATGCCTGGCCTCATTTCCTCATATCTGGATCTTTGTGGGTGTTAGCCATACTAGTTTCTTCCATCCATTCCCTTCTAACAGTTCTCTATTTCATATTAGTTGGTGATTACCTCTCATCTGTTCTATTTGATACTGCTTGCTGATATTTCTTCTTTTTCAGAATGTAGATAGTTTCATTTATTCAATATACTGTCTTCTTATGTGCTGTCTGTTCTTTGGCTAGGATGTAAGTACTCAGGCTGAGTGTTTGAGATTTGTTTTAATCTTGTACTGACATCCCTCTTTCTTTTCTTTCAACTTTCCAGTATGTAAGTGTTTCTCCTTATTTCATTTTCTCAGTTCTCACATCTTCCTTCACCCATTTACTAGCTTGTACCCATCTTTTATTCATTTTATTTCCTGTTTGCTAACTTTCTCCTTTTCCTGCTACTTGCAAGATTGTAAGTGTTTTTTATTTCTTCATTATATCTCTATTGATATCTATTTAAGGATGTAATATTTATTAATAGTATTGTTGATCTATCTCATTCTCTGCTTGCAGGATGTGAGTGTTCTTCAGTTATTCCATCCACTCTCTATCAATACATCCCTTTCTCTCTTTTAATCCAGGAAGTAAGTGCCACTTTTGATAAACTTCTTCTATTCATCTCTTTCTTCACTTGCTAGCTTGTGAGTATTTTGATTTGTACTTCTTTCTGCTTGTTAACTTTTCTTTTTCTTTTTCTTTATCAGGATGTGTGTTTTCTCTATTTATATCTATTTCCTATCTGATAATATTATTTATCTTACACTTATCAGGATGTAAGCATTCTTAATTATCTTATTTACTGTCTGTTAATTTGGTTTTTCAATCTTGTCAGGATGTGAGTGCTTTAATTTGTTTATTCACTGTCTGCTAAAATCTCTATTCTTTATCTAGGAGGTGAGTTGTTTTTATTATTGCTTTTATTGTCTGCTAATTTCTTCTTTAGGATGTGAGTGTCTTTTGTTTATTTCACTTATATTAGCTAAGAAAATTTCCAGCATGTTAGTATTGCTTGTTTATTCTGTTCATTTCCTGCTAATAGCTCTTTTTTTATCTTTTAGGATGTGAATACTTTTTATTTGTCTTCTTTACTGCCAAGTACCTACTCATATCTTGTGTGCTTGCTAGCTTGTAGGTATTTTTTATTTATATTATAATTTATTTGATTACTCTCTGCTCATATTCTCTTATATACTAGCTTGTAAGTGCTGCTTTACTTTTGTTTAACTGTCTTTCTGATATTCTTTCTCTCTGTACTAGTATGTAAATATTGATTCCTGCTTCTTTTATTGACTTTCTATTACTATCTCTGTCTATTTTCCAGAATGCAAGTGCTTCTGTATTCTATTATTTGTCTGTCTGCTAATATTGTTTTTTATTCATTTTCAGCATGTGAGTGCTCTTTATTTGCTATTGAGTGTCTAATACTCTTTTGCCAGCTTGTGAGTTGTTTCTTTGTGTATTGTTTCTCATTTCACGTTTGCCTTATATAGCAGCAAGTGAGGACTTTCCTTTATTTCATTTCCTTTAATATCTCTTTTACTTGCCAGAATGTGAGCACCCTGTATTTCTTCCTATTTGCATGCATACTAATAATAAATATTCTTACACTAGAATGTGAGGCATTTTTGTTGTTTTGTTTACTGTCTACTAATATTCTTTTATTTTTATCTCCACTTGCTAGTATGTGAGTGCCCTTTATTCATCCTTCACTGTCTGTAAATATTTCTTTCAATTTTTACTAGGCAGTTAGTATATTTCTATATATTGTTTATTCTATTACTAATATCATTCTACAGGAAAAGATACAAAACAAGTTGTATCTTCATTTTGAAGCAGTATTTTCCTTTTTTTACTCTGTTCTATTGGAATACTGATATTATTTAGGACAATTTTTTCAATAATTCTGATAACTTTCATCATCTTATTATTGGTATCTACTATTCTTTTTCATTTTTATATTTACTAATATTTATATAGCATCGATTCTTATTTTGGAATGTACTTCTCTATTATATGCCCGTGGTACTGAAAGATATACAGCTCTAGATGAAGCAATATATCAATATACATATGTTGCTCATCCTCAAGCTCTAGACCAGTTTCCTGGATCCTTTCAATCTTATTCAGATTCAGTTTATTTACAGTTTATTTTAAACAATCATCTACTTTCAGAATGAAATATGTGATGTAATTAAATGTTACTAGCAGAACAGTAGAAGGATAGATGTTATATATGTGTCTGAAAGTTGCATTCAGAAAGGTAAACAAATGATCAAAACTATAACAAGGTTCTGAAAGATTATTCTATGATTCAGGCTTGCTGCTGCTTATTAGACTACTAATTAGTAAATGGAATTTGATTATTGCTTTCTCAATTTTTGTTTTTATTGAGGCAATAGTAGCTAAAATCTTCAAGATCTAGCATAGACTGTTGAATAATCAAGGGAATTCTATTTCAAGAAGCAGCAACAAGTCCAGGAAATTGAATTAAAAATATCAATGTCCTTCATATATAAAGATGATATAAACTGTATTAGGTTACAGATAACAAACTTTTACAGCAGAAAACAGATTTGGAGTTTTGCCCAAAAAAAATCCAATACATTGTAAACAGTTTGGCTGTCCAGAACCTAGGAGGATCACTTCATTTGAACCCACAGCTATTGCAGTAGTGATCATTGGGGTGCTATAACGGACAAGTTCAGAAAATTCCAAAGCATAAAAGGAATTAATACCATGTATAACTTATCAACCAAATCAATGCAAACTAAGAGATGTACTGTGACTTAAATGGAATTGAAAACACTGCTCAGTAATGTTCATCCATCCAACTGGCTAGCATGGCATACTTTTCGGGGACCAATTTTAGCAGCAAAATAGTACAGACCTGCATTCATTTGATCAATGCAACTACCTGAGGCAACGGGAAAGAACTTACGGCATGGCTGATGCTAGCTTGGCCATAGAAGCGGTGACAGTCATGACAAACAAACTTGGCCTAGGATTGAGTCTGATACGAGAGACCAACCAGATACAAGGCATCTGATCTGTCCACTGCCATGAGTATTTTGAAACGATGTCCAAGTGTAAATCACTCAACTGATGAACTGGCCAAACCATCTGCATATCGTAATATCGAGGTCCGATGGGAAGGACTGAAGACACGAAGAATATATTAAGACCAACATTCCAAACACGCTTCGCGAAGATCATGTCAGTATCTTACATTTAACACTCGTCACTGTCTCAGCGAGATGATGAATTTGTGGAACCCCAGGTTGATTTCTCAAACGACCCCCAACCCGTGCTTGATAACGCTTACATATCGTTTCAATTCACGGCCTAAAAAACAAGCTTCTCGCATGCTTGATGTCTCCATTCTGCATGAAGAAATTGAATGACTATCCTGCTGTATTCCAGGGTTATTCTTGTGACGATCAGAGAAAATACATACACCTTACCAAAAGGCAATCTCAACGTGGAAGGCACTGGCAGACACAGCAGCAACGAAAATTTCCAAGAGTTGGCCGGATCAACTAGCGTCTTGAGCGCGTGTTGAGGGAACCTGAAGAGATGCCAACAGGAATTGCGAAGACATTGTAAATTGCATAAAGGGTAATTGTACATAAAAGTCATTCGTCGATTCATTCAAGTTTAAACACTTCAAGTCGTATCATCAGATGAATTTGATGACAATGAAAAATTTTACGCCACATACCACAAGCTCCTGGACCAGGTTTCGTAGCAAAGATTGCTTCTGCGAGGGTTTCCTGGTCAAGACCCACGTATGGCTTATATGATTGTCGAACTTTTTGAATGAATTCTTCAACTTTGTCTTCGCGTACTAAGGAAACGGTACAACCGCCCCAACCGGCACCTGAACAACCAGAAAAGGTCCAAAATTTATTACACTACGAAAATGAAACCCACGAAAATAAAAATCGAACCTGTGAGTCTGCTACCCAAAGCGCCAGCCTCCCTCGCCAGTTGAGTCAATTTATCCAATTCTGGGCATGAACATTCGAAGAACTTTGCGCAACTTTCTTGAGATTCATTCATGAGATGTCCGAGTGTTTCTAAGAGCCCATCAACTTCAAGATTTGAAGCACCAGCTGCCATGAGGCAGGTTTTCCTGAACTGAAGGACCCTCCTAGCTTCAGAAAGGACGTGTTTGGCCCGTTTGTACAACTGGAAATGGGACGCTTCGACTAGAAAAGGAAGGAGGTTGCTTTGTTAGGAAA
>JAIUJM010000280.1:0-19332 GCA_026262225.1 Inosperma sp. D86
TTGGCCCTCTTCTTGACTCCTTTTTCATGCGCATTTCACAGCTTATCTTAAACACTTTTAGTATTTATCTAGCTTGCTACATTCATTGTGTTAATCAATCGCCTGTAACTATAGTCAATATTGGCATTTATTTTTTTATTAGTTCGGAGCCTGAATTCCATCCGCGGCAATCAGCGTCCCTTGCGAATAATTCTCGAACGCATAGTTTGGCAGCCCATCCTCAGATTCAAGATGTCAAGCATCGAACTTATCAATCCGAAGGCAGAGAGTATCAGACGCGCAGCGGCCCTGCAGGTATCTTTAATTTATAATTATCGTTGTTGTTGACGTTTATTCCAGTTAGGTGAATACCACAGGCGCGATGGGCCTTGCTAATGTCGTTAAAGGCAACTTGGGTTTGTGCTGGCTTCAGGAAAAGAACCTTTTAAATTCTGATAGGAAGCTACTTTTTCTTAGGCCCAAGAGGCACATTAAAGATGCTTGTTGACGGGGCTGGTCAAATCAAGATGACAAAGGATGGAAAGGTCTTGCTCTCTGAGATGCAGATTCAAAATCCCACTGCGGCTATGATTGCCCGAACAGCTGTAGCCCAAGATGATCAAGTTGGGGATGGAACAACATCTGTTGTCCTGCTTGTTGGAGAACTTCTCAAACAGGCCGATCGATTTATTTCGGAAGGTGTTCATCCAACGGTCATTGCAGAGGGTTTTGATCTCGCGAAAAAAGAGGCCTTGACTGTGAGTAAAGTCGAACTCGAGTGGAATTGTCGTACTCACGAGGAGAAATGCAAATAGTTTCTTGACAAATTTAAAGTCCAGGTTAAATTGGATCGGGCAACGCTCATCGATATTGCACATACATCACTGTCCACAAAACTAACCGGTGCTCTTGCAAAGCAACTGGCTGCGGATGTGGTTGACGCTGTCCTTGCCATAAAACCTCGCCCTTCTGGAAATAGTGGGTTCAATAGTATCAAGATTCTTCATTTCCCCTCTGACGAGCACCCTAACAGAACTGAAGGAAGATGTAAGGCAACCCATTGACCTCCATATGGTCGAAGTCATGAAAATGCAACATCGTACGGCGTCAGAAACACAGCTTGTTCGTGGGCTTGTTCTTGATCACGGTGCTCGACATCCGGATATGCCCAAACGCGTCGAGAACGCGTATGTTCTTACCCTGAATGTCAGCCTGGAATATGAGAAGACGTATGTGATTTTAATTTTGTTTAGTATATGATTACTAACTAAGTTTAGAGAGGTCAACTCTGGCTTCTTCTATTCATCTGCTGAACAACGCGAAAAACTTGTGGAATCTGAGCGAAGGTTCATTGATGCGAAACTGAAGAAAATTGTTGCTCTCAAGAACCTTGTGTGCGACCAAGATGTAGATTCGAAGGAACAAAGGAAGAACTTTGTCGTCATAAATCAGAAGGGTATCGATCCTATGAGTCTAGACGTGTTGGCAAAGAATGGCATCTTAGCCTTACGACGAGCAAAACGGCGGAATATGGAAAGGTGAGTCATCCACACCCATTGTGCTCTTAGCATTCTGGTTAACACATTGGACAGGCTTCAGCTGACATGTGGTGGTGTCGCACAAAATTCCGTAGATGACCTCACCCCAGACATTCTGGGCTGGGCTGGACTCGTTTATGAGCACACATTAGGGGAAGAGAAATTCACGTTCATTGAGGAAGTAAAAGACCCAAAATCTGTAACATTGCTCATCAAAGGCCCAAACCAGCATACTATTCAACAAATTCAGGATGCCTTACGTGATGGACTCCGGGCCGTGAAAAACGCTATCGAAGACGAGTGCCTCATTCCCGGTGCGGGTGCGTTCGAGGTGGCTTGCTCAGCTCATCTGAGTGGTTCGGTGAAGAAGACTGCGAAAGGACGAGTCAAGATGGGTGTTCAAGCATTTGCAGATGCATTACTGGTTATTCCCAAAACCCTTGCATCGAATGGTGGTTTCGACGTTCAAGAGGTCGTTGTTGCAGTTCAGGTTTGGCCCTTCTCTTGATACCTCTGTTACACCCTCATGAATTGTACTTCTAGGATGAAGTTGCAGAGGGTAACATCGTTGGTATTGACTTGCAATCAGGAGAGCCCTTTGACCCCACTGTGGAAGGTATATGGGACAACTATAGAGTGAAGAGGCAGATGCTACATTCTTGGTAAGTTATTGATTTGTTTACTATTTCTTGCACATTCTGAAATCTCTTCAGCTCTGTGATTGCGATAAACTTGTTGTCCACGGACGAGATCTTGAGAGCAGGTCGTAGTTCATTAAAACCCGAAGGAGCGCAATAGATGAAGGTCAACATTCTCTATCATTTCTTCGTCATCAATACATAGCCAATGACCACCTGCAACCGGTGTTGTAATCCCGAAATGTGTATCCTGTGTGAACGAATGTCGGCTATGATCCGTCGCAAGCCCGGGATCCGTGTGTGGCAGCAAAAGACCATAAATGTCGACGACCATCAAAGGTTAATTGCTAAATTTGTATAAATCACCTTGTTAAATGATTCAACCGGTATGGTCGATTAGGCCAAATGATGAACTGTAAAAAAAAGTAAGATTTGCTTGATGTCTTCAAACCTTGTAGCAAAAATCTGTCCAGGTTATAAATCATCTCACAGACATGGTATAGGAACAATCCTCGTAAGTATTAGTACCTAAAATGACACAAGCGACATCCAAGCGACCTCCTCGCATCCACCTGACCGTTGACACTTGATGCTCCAGTTATAAGCAGAGGATCTTCGATAAGCTCGCTTTGGACTGGACATTATATATTGTAACAGAGGGATGAGCCTGGGTCTAGTTCCTTCTGTTCTACGAATCAATGTATGCGGCTTTTCCCGGAAGAGATGAGGACCCGTAGAGGTTGGTGGCTGCAATATATATGTCTGTAACCCACGTTCCACTTATATACCATTGTTGTTCCTCTCTCTCCACAGAGGCTTACGTTGAAAATGGTAGATCGTGGCCGATAACACTCCATTCTCGTCTGCTCAGGCTGCCACTTCTACAGTCCATTGGGGTCAAATTCATTCTTCTACGACTTCCAGGACTAATGACTCAGCTCCACATGTATGAGAAAGTTTTTCGGTGTCGTTACCCGGCAAATTGGACGAAATACAGAAACCTGTCGTGGTCGGAAAACGGAGCGGAGTGGACTCTAAAAGTGGAAAACTCGTGAATATTGATCCAGTTATTGGTGTCGCTAGAAGAAGGGTAGGCCGATCCTGTTAGAAACCTGGGTGACGGCGTAGTATAGCTATTTTTTTGCGCGGTGGTTTCTTAACCAAAGTCTTTAAGAATTTTATTTCTCATACTTTCAGGGTTATCGGCGTAACATGATGACATGAGGCCAATGAATCCAGTCATGAGAGTGTTGGTTCTGACAGAATTTCTCAACAGAAAAACAAAAATGAATGCATGAGGCAGATGACGAACTAAATGTTCTTCTACACGCTGCAAATCTGAAGAGGGTCCTAGAAATTGGAAGGTTTCCCGGAACATAGACCATTGGCTACACCCAGATCTCACCAGCCGCTGGGGCCAGCTCTATTTCAAAAGGAAGGTTCATTTGAGTGCCACGATTCATTTCACCTGATTCTGGGTTTCTGTGTCCTTGGATAACAAAATAAGATTGCAAAGTATGAAAGTCACGAAGATAAACAACGGGCAAGCCCGCGCCAACTTGGGAATTGTCGATCATTATCGACTCTCACACTACCCTCGTCCTTCAAACTTACGACAAGCTTAAAAAGCCAAGTCATCAGCCCAGTCTGCCGGTAAGCACACAAAAGCTTGCCTCATCTCAGCCTTTATCCACCTGGGGTCAGTTGTTAGCTTGCATTGGGAAGCACATTTTTCTCGTCGCTCCTCGTCAATGACTGCCACGTTCAACGGTCGAAAGTGTTGACCTTCAAAGGGTACAGATGAGCACCCAGAAGACCAGTGAGGTCGACGCTCTAAATACTCTACTGAGCAAAAGGGTCAGTCATTCGAAAATTACTCTTACCTTCATTTTATCGACACCATCATTTTTCAGGATCGAGGCTACCAATGAGACTGCTATGCAGTGGCATGAATGTCTGAAGGATTGTGATCATCTGGCAAGCACATTTTCAAACTGAACTTCCTTGTCTTTCTTTTCCAACGCGCTGTCGTCGCAGGTCAATTCCTCACTGAACATGTGGTTCAGTTCAGGGTATTCCTAGTCCTTCATATTCTGACCCGCCGATCCGCAGATAAGCGAACGTGGATCGACAGCCAGGACGGACTTTGTCTGGTTAAAATGCGTGATTAAAATTTTGAAACGAATGTTATGCACATGAGACGACAAACCTATGGCCGGAGCAGAACGTCCAGGTAAATGTGAGTTGTATTCATCTTATTCTATACCTGGTGGCACACGAGGCAGCTGGCATGATGGTCGATAATACTCACCCAAATTCTTGGTCGCAATTTCATCTACCGGGTTATTTTCGAATGCCCGAGCAGATTTGTTCACCATGGGAAGGGAGTATGTCGACCATGGTGACCAACCCTTCACACATGACGGCACAACATGTGTTGCCCCAGACCTATCTATTTGACAGATAGGCCTAAGCCACGCTTGGATGAATCAATTGAACCGTTTGGCGTTAACTGCAGCGTGCAAATCTCAATGAGCCTAGATTTCGTGACCGGCTATTGTGCTGCGTGTCCAATAACTCTCCATTCTGAATACTACTATCATTTCGTCACTGGCTGCGCTGATGAATGGGATAGTGTGACGCACGACAAGGTAAAAACTTTCCTTTGGCATTTACTTGAGGTCACCGAGATTTCAGCACTCCAAGTTTGAATGCTGCTATTATTGGCTAGGTCTTTCATGCTTCTTCATAGCAATGAAACGTCCGAAGGGCAACGCGGCAGTGGGATTGCGTCGACCTGCATGGGATCCTCCGGAATTGACCTGCAATGTTCCATACACATCCCGAAAATCGGTGGACCAAAATTTCTTGCAACATTACTCAAACGTCAGCTTACAGGGAATGGGAAAAAAGATTGAACACACGTTGCAATTCAACGGCATAAATTTGAAGCCCTACCCACAGCTCTCCGAGTCGTACGTCCCGAAGTATTGAAAATTTCCATCATTGTACTTCGGTCTTTCATGTTATCGAAAATTTTCTTGCAACAGTTTTTTTCTATGAAACGCTTTGCTATCCAGTGGGAGATGTTTCTCGGAACCACTTAATAATATCTCCTCCAGGCAAAAGCGAGGCCTGTCTGAACGAAATTGAACTGGGAATCTTGGGGTTCGCTTCTCTGCCAATGGATTCTTTCGATCTGTGGGTCCTCTGCGGTTCCTGTAATTGCAAAATCTTTTGACGTTCAAGATCCTAGGGTTGTATACGATGAAGTAGAAGTTTAGGTGATGGTTTTAGAAGGCCGGTCTTTGGTGGGTGCAAAATTCCAATGTCGTACACGCAACAACATCGGGATTCGGGAACCCACGAGCTTGAACCTCAAGGCAGCACGCCAAGTTTCAGGGCCTGACTTACTCAATTTACTAGACAGGCCGCGGCAAGAATTATAATATGTTTTCAATAAAGGACTTCAAGGTGCGGCAGGTGCCAACGATTATCCATGGATATTACAAGAATGTCAGTTTGGACTCAGAACAACGCGTTCAGACAACTCGCTAGCATCTGTCGCCCAATTGCAAATACGACAAGAGTTAAGGGGTTTTGATCAAAACAGAACAATTGCTGGTATCGTGTAGGTAAGTAAGTGCGGACAGAACTAAAATTAGTATTACAATAGGCTTAAATAAGGAAACTGCTACAGCCGACAAGAATAAGTGCAACTATTAACACAAATAATAATAATAAAATCGTGAGTGTGTCCCAGAAGCGGGATCCAAAATGAAGCAAAGAACCCGCCAAGTCCTGAAGAAATAGGCTTCATAATCACAAGCAATAATTAGAGCAAGGTTCGAGATGTTCAAAGTTCTGACACGTCCAGTGTGTCGTCCCAACCAGCATTAATAAAATTTGGCTTAGTCTCCGAGTTAGTAGAGAAAAACCGAGTGCCTTTTGGCCTGAAGGGTTTTAGGGCTGCAGAGGGAGATAAGATTGGATACGATTGCCGAAGACGTTGATGAGTGTTATCATCATCTGAGTCACCAGAGGCATGTGGATGGTGGATGGTGTCTCGAACAGACCTTGGTGTTTCGGGCAGCTGAAGATTTGAATTATTAGGCGAGAAGAAAAATGACAATCCCAACAGAACACATACCTCTACTTCAGAACTCAACAATTCTTCGAACGACCTCGTCCTTCGTGACAATGGCCCTTGCCCAAAAGAATTCCATCGACTTTTCGCAAAGGCAAGGGGAGAAGGGTGTATGCATGACAACGGGCCCCTTACCAACATCGGCGCTGTTGGAGCAATGACCTTACTTGCCGGTATTCCATCGTCTTCGTCGGACTCAACGATATCAGCAGCAGGAGATAGATCATCTTCTGGTGTCACAGGGTGCGAATCATCTTCTGAAGACACTGGCGAGTCATCCACCACTCCCGGAGCAGACCAGGCTTTTAACGCGAAACGTTGAGGGTTAGGTCTAGAGAAAAGCATTCCTCCCATAAGTCCTGAAGCTCTGCGAGGGATGAGCTTTTGAACTGGTACCATAGCCTCTTCGGGCCTTTCGGCACCATGCGCACTTTTCTTCCTGGGTGACTCTTCAAGGTCGTCTACATCCTCAGTTGTCCTCTTTCGAGGAGAAAATGATAATGCTTTAGCATTTCCCTGTCCACTCTGATCCAGTGGCAGACCAGCCGACTTGGCTTTCTTAGCAAAGCGTCCGTTGTTAGACCTTGGCTGCGACTGCGATGCGGCCCTATCGGCTTCTTCTACTTTGACCTTCGCAGGGGGTAACCTGAGCATAGGTGCTTGACCTGGATTCATGGTACGCCTGTGCGCACCTGCATAAGTAACTATGACCTTCGCCTTACGCACCACCGCTGGCAATTCAGGCTCCGACTTGCGTTTCTTCACAATCCTTTCCGGTTCAGGTTCCGGGTCTCGTGGGCGCTTCTTTGACTTCTTATTGGCGCTGCTACTTGACGATGAAGATGAGGCCACAGCAGCAATCCGTCGATCAATTATAGACAAATTCTCCTTTGTCACATTCTTCGTGTTAGATTCCGGAGCCGCAGAATCTTCTCGAGGTGTAGCAGACATCGCACCCGGCGGTGCCACGCGACGAGGCCAGGCAACTTCATAAATTGCGAAGTGACGCATACAACTGTTGTGCCGTTTAGCAACATAATTGGATGATACAAATATATGCATACCGAGGACACTCTCTTTTCATATTTCTATCCTTCTTGCCCGTCTCCAAGCCCCAGATCACTTTTGAATCGACCGAGATTAGCGGAAGCACATTTGAGCAAGTCATGCAGGTAGGTAGAGGTTTTCCGTCAGGACCTCTAGGAACTTCAGGTACCTTCGAGGCGTCTTTCACTCCCTCAGGTCGTGTTCGAATGGAACGAAGGTCAGTTTCATCGTTTTTCGTCTTGCTTTCCTCTTTTCCAGAATTTTTGGATGACTTGACTGGTGCTTTTGTGGAACTAGGCGTAGGTGACGCCTTCATCTTCCCTTTCTCCTTCTCAGACAGCCGAAGCATAGAGACTGAACGCGTAAGTCGCCTGGGCGATTCCACACTTTCGCTACGCGAAGCGGCTTTGATGGGAGTAGAAGCATTGGAATTGTCAATCAAGGAAGATGTTTTCGTTTTCGCCTTCTGAGAACGGGTGGATATAATAGAACGGAAAGGGGTGGAGTTGCTTGTCACGGCAGCAATTCTGGTCGAAGATGGCGTCATCTCAGAAGATGATGAACTACTATTTGAAGAGTCAGCAGCAGGTGTCAAGGATGCTGTTCTTGTAGTAGGACCTGACCCTGGACCAGAGTTTGCAGTGAGTTCAATCTCGCCATCAGCTGGCACATCAGATGCGTTCGCCAAGGGTTTGATATTGTCGTCCTCATCATCATTGTCTTCATCGCTGCTCTCTGCTGGTTTGGAGACGGCATAAACACCACGCCGAGTGCGCCGTTCGTCAAGATTCAAGGCCGGTTGTTGCTCCCCGTCATTATCGGAACTGCTTGTAGACGAGGAATCGTCAGAATCGGAGTCAGAGTCATCATCCGATGTAGTCGTCTCTGAGCCGTCTTCCTCACGATTGGGGGCGTATCCTCCCCTTCCATTCTTCTCACAGGTCTCGCACAAACAATGTTTGTTTTTCTTTCCGACTCAACCAAAGTTAGATATGACAAATAAGGTTGCAAGGGTACGGCAACTTACAGTATCCGTCTCCATAATGTGCGGTGAGCTCTTCTCCCACTGCAATTGGCCGCAACGTCCTGAACGTTATGTATCGACCTTCACGGAAGAGTTCGCAGTTGTTGTTGCAGTCGTGCTTCAAAATTCCATGAGATTCAAGTGTCAAGAGACAGGGGGAGAATCACTGACGTTGACAAATCGGGCTGGACCCAAGAATAAGTGGTTCTTCTTCATGGACTTTGAATGGATAACACTGAAATCGCGACGAATAACGCAGTTTCTGAGGTCAGTTCTCTTGAGATCCTCGTCTTCCTCGTCGGTAAGGTTGGCCATTGATCCCTTGAGTTCAACAACCACTGTATGAGCTGGAATATTGCGTGTCGCCAGAATACATAGTTCCGACTTCCCAGTTCTATGGGAATATCTTGATGTGTGAGCGATTTCAATTGAACCCGATGGATGATACAGTTCAAAGTAACGTGAGGCGTGTCTATTGTAGAGGAGGCGAATATCAGAAGGGTAGTCGACGGAGAACATATTCCAGAGTAACTCACGTGGCAAAGGCATTTATTTGCTTCTGGGTATATGACTTGAGATAATAGCGTATCGGGGGAAGACTGTGAGGCGGGCAGAATGGTCAGGCACGACGAACGGAGGTTAAACGCGATTGAGAGCCGAGGACGGAAACCTGCGTGTACTTACGCGAGGAGTTCATCAACCGCCTGTTTAATGGCTTTCTCCATAGGAAGTTTACTAGTGACATACTGTATAGCGTCGGAAAAAAAAAGTGGCATCAGAACTCTGAGAGACAAAAACACCTTCACGAGACACGTACGCGTTGAATAATCTTCATGACGTCTGACGAGTGAGTTTTTGGCAGCCGTCGCGAGGGATCCATCTTGTGGACGAGAAGAGGGACTGCGCTAGTCCCAACTTTCTCAACAAGCAGATGGCTGAGGAAGTCGTCGTCTTTGGGTAGGTCCTCGATGTGCATTATTTTTGTCGGACGCCAGGCAAGGATGTCCTTGGAAAGCGCCAAAGACCGGTTGGTCTTTGTTGACGACATGGTCGAAAAGGGGGATTGAGGTCAACGGAGAGGGGGAAAGCAAAGAAGATGGTGGTTAGGAGCAAGAAAGGTCGCGGTCTGTGGCGGTTAACGGCTGTTCGAGCGCGCTGGTCACTTGCAAATTGTAGGCATTCTTATATAAGCATGGCTGTTCTCATTCATTTTTGACACGGTATTTCATGTATTCATCAGTAAAGTACAAAAAAATTAAGCCTTAATCATCAGAACATTGTCAGAGACCACCGCGCAAGCGAAGAACTACAATTGTTCCTTAGCTGTCGTTTCTCTTCCGTAATGTGACAAGCTAAAGTACTTACCGAGGTGAAGGGTGGACTCCTTCTGGATATTATAGTCAGACAGCGTGCGGCCATCTTCAAGCTGTTTGCCAGCAAAAATTAGGCGCTGCTGGTCAGGAGGAATCCCTTCCTTGTCCTGAATCTTCGCTTTGACATTGTCGATGGTGTCGCTCGACTCAACCTCAAGGGTGATCGTCTTGCCAGTGAGCGTCTTAACAAAGATTTGCATTCCTCCTCGAAGACGAAGAACAAGATGCAACGTCGACTCCTTCTGGATGTTATAGTCTGAAAGCGTACGTCCGTCCTCAAGCTGCTTTCCAGCGAAGATAAGCCTTTGCTGGTCCGGAGGAATACCTTCTTTGTCCTGAATTTTCGCTTTCACGTTGTCGATCGTATCCGAGGACTCCACTTCAAGGGTGATCGTCTTGCCTGTCAGGGTCTTAACAAATATCTGCATACCTCCACGGAGGCGAAGTACGAGGTGGAGAGTGGATTCCTTCTGGATGTTATAATCAGACAAGGTACGACCGTCCTCGAGCTGCTTGCCAGCAAAGATCAAACGTTGCTGGTCAGGTGGAATACCCTCTTTATCTTGAATCTTCGCCTTGACGTTATCAATTGTGTCCGATGATTCGACTTCCAGGGTAATGGTCTTGCCTGTCAAAGTTTTGACAAAAATCTGCATGCCTCCACGAAGGCGAAGCACAAGGTGCAGGGTCGACTCTTTCTGAATGTTGTAATCAGAAAGAGTCCGCCCGTCTTCCAGCTGCTTGCCGGCAAAGATCAAACGTTGCTGGTCAGGAGGGATCCTGTGATAACGTACGTAAGCTTGTCGGTACCTCAACTTGTGGGAAATACTCACCCTTCTTTGTCTTGGATCTTTGCTTTGACGTTGTCAATGGTGTCAGAAGACTCCACTTCTAAAGTGATGGTCTTTCCCGTAAGCGTCTTGACGAAAATCTGCATGCTACGGAATTGGTAAGACACGACGACAGATAGAAGTTATGATACATAGAACGTACTTGATCCTAAGTATAATGACAAACGGTGCAGATATTGAGTAAACCAAATGATAGGCAAATTATGGGCACATACCTTGAGGAAATATTCAAGATGGTGATGGTTGAGAAGAAAGAAAAGGAGCCGCAAAAGTCTCGCTTAATAAGTGCCTGCTGACATCATCTTATGACTCGCATCCGAACTGATGGCGACCTCGACGGTCTTTATCTCAACCATGAAGTCCATAACGTCTTCGGCCTCTTCGAAGTTCATGGTTGATTCATTTCTTGCTAACCTGATGACTTGTATACTACTGGCATCCATGATTGATGAAATGCTTCTCTTGTTCGAGTTCCAGCACAAATTGTACTTCGGAATAAGACCGTGATCGTGTCCTGTCTTGTCGTTTGTCCCCTGTTTAACCACTCGGAGGAGAGCGGAGCCTCGAACTCGGCCCCGGTCCTATTCAAACCCGGGTTGTCTATCTCCCACCCTCTCCTTTATACGAGAAATCGAGTCGTGCTGCCAACTTGTATACACTTCTCTTAATTCATTAGCGTTGACATTAACGTCGAACCCACCGGAATTCCGGGCTTGTTCTAGCCGACAGGCAGACGCTACTATCTGTCTACCATTACCTACAGGGTTATCACAGGTTGACGGGAATACAAAATTCACCCACACACCACGGTTAGACAATAATGCCAACATATGTGGGCGATCTTCTTAGTGTTCCATAATATTAGATTTCTAGTACGGAGACGGCCCAACTTCACCTCAATAATTAGCTCATTTCCAATTTCCAATAAGCGCTCAAATATTCCGTGAAGGATTCAACCCAGAAATGGACGTCGCTGATCCTAATATGATAGAAATTGGCAGGCTCACTATAGACTTGACTTTGATGTTTAGGGTCAGGAAAACAAATTATTATCAACTACTACTGTCAAGTCAGTAATCAGGATCAGTCGCTATAGTACTGCCTAATGAGCGCCACCTCTATGACAGTGCTGTCGTTGACGCGGCAAGTCGTCGTTCAAACTTCAAAGTTTTGAATATTGCCAATGAAATCCGCGAGGTCCTTTGTCAATGATCAGACGGGCCATCATGATTTCATGATTTCCTTATTCCGCAAGGCACAAATTCATTGATCTATCGTAAAGAGCACGCAACGTTGCTGTTGACCTCTGACTCGTTCTCGCACTGCGTTGCAGTCTAGACACGACTCCGTACTATGTACATCATATTTGAAAATACTGCCCTGTCTCATGCTCTAGCGTCTGAAATAATCTCCAAACAAAATCCTTGTATTATTAGATGTGGTAATGTAAGGATTAACGTGTGCGAGTACTCATAATGGAACAAATTCAGTGTTCAAAGAAATGGATTAGCAAATTTGGAGTAAAGGAAACCCACCGAAGGCTTTTATGCAATAATGAAAGGAATGCTGCACGACTGTGTATGATGACCAAAAACTTGGGAGGAATTCAAAGAAGCCAAAAAAAATCGCATAAATATCATTAGAGGTCAAACATGAAAGAAGACGGAGTGGAAGGGGCATGCATTTATTTGCGGTCGTCTTCAAGTTCTTTGAAACAGTGACTCGTGGTGCTTCTTCAACGGTCAAAAACGATCGTTTTGGCTGCTTTTGCTGAAAGATGATTCCTTGCTCGTTTGTCGTCCTCAACACCCGACATTTCTCCACTTCTTGAAAGATGATGCCAGAATAACACATCCCCCGGTTGCAGACACGGATACGGAAGACTGGGATCCTTCTGCTCTGTGGCAACGCCATTCGATAAAGGGAGAGATGGACGGTGAGGTGGGAGGTTGGGCAAGTGGAAATTTGACGTCGACGGAGGCTGGTTCTATGGGAATAGGTTTAATCGTGGGTGTGGTGGATAAAGTGAGTGTAACTTACGAGGGATAAATCTTCCATCCTTCTTTGAAAAATACCAGAATCAAAAAACGGTAAAGATAACTAAGAAACTTCCAGACCTTGGAAGAAACTGTTCCGGTACAGTATTCTGAGAGATAGTGTCGAATTTGATAACATTGGGCTCGTCTTTAATGTAATATCGTTCTGACCCTACGACCTCGCTTGAATGAAACACGAATCTGTGGCCATTTGTGGGCCGGCTGGTGGTTGATATCGAGGCCGTACATCTTGTACACTGGATAAGACGTTAGCGAGATATGAAATGCTAGAGTGCAAAGGATGTCATTACCGGAATAACAATGACATACCCTACGATATTTCCGCAACCGTGGCAACAGAACGTTTGTGTAAGGCAATCACAAGTTCGACGTAGACTATCCATGGCATCGGCTCCTTTGCGTAAAGAAGGCAGATGAATGTCGGTCTTTGAGCTGAAAACTGAGCAATTTGCCGGTAAAATATCCGACGAGTAAAGAGCGACGTTTGGTCGCAAAAGCAAGACTGCCTAGCTCAATGTTAAGGACTATCAGGAAATATAGACGACACCACTTGCCCTCATAGCCCGGTTGGTGAAAAAGGTATTACATGTCTTGCAGTCGAGAATCCAAACTTTATGTGCAACCTGTGGAGGTAGTGCAGAATAAGGGTTGTTTGGAAACAGGTGGGTGTTATTCATGGAATGCGGATAGTGAGAATGGCGGGCACAACTGCAGTCTACTATCATGTCTATATATAGGGATCTCGATCTCAGATTTGATCAAATGGAGTTCCAACATTGCCCCAAATGGGAATGATCTGTTGTGTTTGGCTGGGACAAATATTGCATTCAACCTCAACTCATGTCCACCACAAACTTCCACCGGCTTACCGGTGGACACCGAGCTGTTCAGGCAAAGCGACGCGCCAAACAGGATCACATAAAGCAGATTGTATTTGATGACAATTCACGCAGGTAGTTCTGCGTCAAACGCCTTTTCTACCTCGAATCACACTCGGTTTCAGGGAATTTCTAACCGGATTCCACAAGCGCAAAGTCGCCAGGACAGAGGCTGCTCGAGCAAGGGCGAAGGAGAGGGAGAAACAGGAAAGACTTGATGCTCGTAAGGATGTGAGTAATTAGTCTATCTTTGGACTTCTACTGAAGGTTTTGAAATGGAAGCGAAGGCGGTGGGTGCGCGAACAAGCAATTGAAAATGCTGCAGAGGTTGAGAAAGCATGCGGTGCCATCTCAGGTGGTTCCTTATTCTTACGGCATTAAACATCCATATATATTCAATCTCTTTTAGACGCCGACAGCGACGAATGGCAGGGCATCACGAATTCATCAAATCAGAAAAATTCTGGCAACGGCGGCCATAATGAAAAATATGAAGATGAGGAAAATGTAGCCACTGTCACAGTTATTGAAGAATTTGATCCGGGTACCATCGTTCGTCCTCCCCAACCAGAACTTCCAATGGAGTTTTATTCCGATCCCGAGGCTATAAAACCCAATCGATCACATCCAAGGCAAGGAGTTGAGCACAGGAAAATCCGCTACGAAACCAAGCAGGCTCGCCAGAAGGAAAGAGCGAAGCAGCGTGCAAGGATGATAGAAAAGGCTGAATTGGCTGGTGGAAAAGTTTCTAGAAAGCGCTGGGATAACGGAAAACATAGACGGGGATGACATGCATGGGGTTTCAAGCCTTGCCCATCCTATGACCAATTTTGGCCCCCCCCCCTGCTCCGTCAGCTGGTTCACTATGTTTGTCGCCATTCGGGAAAGTGGTCAAGATACTCCGTTCCCCCTTGGTCATGACAGCTGACGTTCTTACTGCAATATTCTTTTGAATGAATGTGTCCACCAAGAACCCCTTTTTTCTCGTGCGAACACAGATTTATATATTTTGTGCTTGCCCTGCTCCTTACGTTGAAGCTGTGGACCAATGGATTCTGCTTTTATCTAATTACATGTCCTAAAAAGGTGTCCATAGACCGTCCAGCTGGTGAGCCCTCTTCTCAGTTTCCCGCGCTTTCCAATGTGGATGCCCATCGTGACGGCAAAAAATTAAAAGCAGGCTGTTAAACTGTCTCAAGTTGTGACATCGACGTACTAAATTCTAATACAAGTATTGACTTGTTTCAACACTTGAATATACTGTACAGGTACCCTGGTCAATTTGAATAAAAGTGGTGTCGGCAATCAACAGCATAAGCGGAGTTAACCCTTCCGGCACGGAGAACTTGAAGGTTGTGGGCTCAGCTGCGCGACAATACACATTTTTTTCATAGCCTGAAACTAGCCATTGTGGCAGTGGCAGACTACAGTAAGATTAGCTTGCACAAGTTGTATATGAATGTCCACACCTTCGAGACTCGGAGTAGCCAGATCCATCATAGTAACAAACTTCCAGAAGGCAATGCATTAGAAACTATCTTGTTGCAGCCCGAATCGTCAGCTATAGATTCCTCCGAGGTGAGATGGCGGGGCTAGGTCGTTCAAATAAAACCTAAATTAAAATCATAGGTAGTCCTGCTATCAAAGTTCAAACTAAGAAATCCGGGAAACGTGAAGAATAGTAGACGGTATCATATCCTCATAACAGTACAGTCTTAAGTGATAACGAATGATCGAGTTTTAGTCGTCGGCAGGAGCAGTCAGAAAGAGACAAGGAACTAACCATGTCAATTTCCTGGATTGAAGTCCCACAAAACATGCGTGAAAACCACATTTCTTTGCATTTCCCCATGGAACATGGTTTACAGCTCACGAAAACGGCCTCATTGAAGGCCCAAAACGTCCCGAAACATGAGCGGCCCTAGAGAGACGACATCGGCGGGCAAGGGTTACTAATTTGGTTACAAGATAGCCTCATGTACATACATGTGTCATGATTATTAAATCCATCTTGCAACACATAATATAAATGATTTATAACCACCTCGGAACCCAAAACAATTCGATTGGTTCTGCTTTCAGGGTACGGCACTTTTGTGACACCGAGAGAGTGCCAGTCTGCGCAAGCAGCCACAAAATCTGGTACTTCAAGCCACTGGAAACCACGAAGTACTAGGAAGGCCCCAGAACGAGAATATGACGTTTAGTAGTATGTATCCGAAACCCAGGAACCTTGACAAATTGAACCCTGTAGCATCTGGGGGTGTCACCATCACTTCGTTGTATAATTCAAGTCTTCTGTCTTCTGGTTTCTCCTAACGACACAACAAATTGAATATGCGAGTGTCGCACTAATTCATGGACAGTTGACTTGTCACTCGACACGTCAGTAGTAGGCATGGACATTTGTTGTACGGTCAGAAACGGAGTTAGCCCCAGAGTCCAAATCATCCCGATGAGCTTTGCATGAGTCCACGGACACCCCAAACTAGAAAGCCGGTATATAGGGTTTAGATGACAGTCCACAGTACGGGTATCAGACCCAACTCAGTCGGCGTTAAACTTAGTTATATTTGAGACATTCTAGTGATGTAGACTTTCCATTGAAGCCTCCACGTTTAGTGAGCCGGACAGTATTCTGAACTCCGCACTCTGGACCGAGGGTCTCTCGGTAAGCAAACACGAATCATTAGTCACTGACTTTGGCAAAAGTTTTGCAGTCATAGATTTCTTCTCTTCCAAATGGGTGAGGTGCAACAAGTTGGCTCAGGTGGTTACGATTCAGTCGGTTAGTTTGAGTCAGCCACAGTTATGTAAATAAGAGAGCAAGATTGAACAGCGTTGTCGTTGTCAAGGTGAGATGATAAATCCAGTTCCTGCTGAGCAGCAGTAGTTTGACAATCTTTGAAGTCTGAAATTCCAATCAAAGTGTAATGTGTAACACGTCTTGACAGGTTTGGCAAAGCACGTGACATCCTGTCATAATGCCACGTTCAGATCTGGGCAGGTCGTTCGCTCATGGCCATCACAGCAGTCTCTTAGGTCAACATTGTTTGGACTTTGGAGGCAATATATCGACTCCTACATAGGCAGAGCTATGAATTCCCTTTACACCTCTGGTGTTCGTCAAACGAACTCCTTGCAAGCAGATTTGGAGCGCCTTCGCAATGGCGACCATTCACCTGCGTTGTTGGGCATGTATAGGTTTTCCACATCCAATCACAGAAGACCTGACTCACATCATACTCGAAGGACAAATATCTGCATCGCTAGCTGCAATGCAAAGAACTATAGACGACTACGATTCGATGGCGAAGCGAGAGATGATTAAAGCAAAGCAAGAAAAGGCACAGCTGTAAGCTACACTCATCCGGTCATTATTCTGAAGGGCGACTGGCTTAAGGACACATGTAGCCGAGTGCAAAAGTTTCGCTCTGATTACACAGAACTACGAAACCAATTCGACAGGCTGAAAGGAGAAGCTGCTGCTGCGGTAAGCCATACGTCCGTTCATGAAAAGAAACATGACATCGATGTTAGTGAAGACGGCAGAAAGTAACCGAGCTGAACTTATTTCGGGAGCATCAACGACACCCATGTCCCCATCCGATGCCCGACGGCGATTCCAGCATCCGAACCCTCCAAACTCCACGTTACATCCTGGACTTCGACCAACCGGAGACACGGTATCAGAGTCGCCGTTCCGAAGTGTGGGATCGACGTCACACGGTGGCATCGGAGCGCGAGAGTTCCGGGCTCTAGATGAACACACCTTCATTCACAACACCGAAAGTCGTTTGGATGACTTCATTGCTCAAGGCCGGGAGGTGTTGGATAATTTGGTTGATCAAAGAAACATTCTCAAAGGAACCCAACGCCGTCTTCTGGACACCGCAAACACGCTTGGATTGAGTCGAGATGTGATTGGCTGGATTGAGAAAAGAAGGTGCGTAGCCGGCTGACGTGCCTTTTTGCTTATACTGAGCTCCCACTTGCAGCACACAAGATACATATATCTTTTTCGCAGGTGCTATCTTTACTTTCTTCTGTTTCTACCTAATATGGCATTATTTCGGATAGTGTTTCGTTAGTCCCTTATAATAGGTATATTTTATCATGCTATGTTTCTGTATTACGTTGCTAATGACCCTTGAGATACCCATTTCGAATGAGTGCAACAGACGTCATTTTATTTCTTGTTTATTCAGACCACCTAAAAGCAGGAGAGAGAAAGAACCATGCTACGACATGGTTCCAGTAATGGCATCGGTAAGTCGTTAATGATAAGTGTGATATCCATGAGTGAGATCGTGGGTATCAACGAAACCGGACCCAACCCTCCTTTAAGGATGGCTTCCTGGAAAACCGGTCGAAATCACCAGCCCATGAGAGCGGATCGAATCCGATTGTACACCTTTCAACTGAGGTCGAATTGTTGACTTTGATATGTCTACCATGTCATCTTGGCCTTTGCCGCTAAATATCAGTTTATCTATCGTTGATGAATTACCAGTGGAGGACAACCGTCATGTGAACAGCACCTACCAACGATCTTTGGAAGGTCCACAGACGGAAGTTACCACAGGTTTGTGCCACCGTTTTGATCCAAGCAGAGACTCACGTCATTCTTCATGCCATACTTAGGATTATCAAATTACATATTCATGTAAGATGGCGGCGCTGAGGTGGGCAAGATTCTCGGTGAGTGTGAGAAGACGAAGCCAGATTTTGGAGATTACTCATTCCATTGGAAAGCCGTCAGGCGAAGGTGACACCTTTCTCTTTGAACCGAACAAGAGAACAATTAAAAATACAGGAAAACGAACGTAAGATCTTCATTATGTTGGTGCATGCTATCTTTCATCATCAGCCCAGACGCCCAGAGCAAGACCGCGATAAGAACTATCTCGGGGTTCTCGTTCACCGACACGTAGTAATTGCAGTATGCACGTTAAGATAAAGACGCCACCGCACACCGACAGGACAGGATGTAGATAAGCTAGTATACGTGGGTAATTTCACGTTTTAAATTGCCTACATCGAGTTTATGTAGGTCTTGTTATTACCGACAGTATACCCTCCAAGGCTTCCTTTCCAGTCCTGACATTCGATGAACAGGCGTGGGCTCCTCATTCAAAACTATTCTGTGCCTGACCGTCAGGCATTCCCATGACCTCTAGAGCCCTTTTTGCACATATATTCATTCTGTATGTGGTCCATATCACTATTCAATTGGATATTGGCGCAATGCCTAATCCACTGTCAATCAACCCCGGACTAGGATGTTTGTTGCATAATAATTTTCTGCAGTATGGTGAGCCTTACACCCACGATGCCAACTACGTCCTTACCCAAGATTCGGACTGAATGATGGAGATGACAAGGGTAACCAAAACGAGTGATTCTTGCTCCAGTCTGAAGATGATTTTGAGCTTATCTCGAGCTTAGATTCTGAATGTTTGTGCTCTCAGTAGTAGGACCCTGAAATTGGCCCTCTAGTAAGCCGCATTTCGTGGGAGATTTTACCATGACGGCGTAACGTAAGTCTATCGCAAAGATCAGCTAAAGTTTTAATTTAAACTTAACCATTGCAGTCATTTCCTGTCGCGTTAGGTTGAGCAAAGTCTACTCCTAAACCTTCATATTGATGATTCTAATTTATGTAAAGAGGCATTGACAGACATTTATTTATCTACCCGGTGTAGACCTAGCAGTACTGAAAGGTCTGTCCTGACAAGAGTGCCTCGTCGGTTGGATAGCCCGTGTCAATGGCGGCATTGCCCCATGCTGGACCTGTCCT
>JAIUJM010000281.1:8984-19324 GCA_026262225.1 Inosperma sp. D86
TCACGTGTCTTCTTAAGTCGCTGAGTGTTTGGTAGATGAAATATGTACATTGTGGATGTACATGCCTCTTTTTTTTGGGGCACGACATCCCCAGCAACGAACTATATTATTGCAATGTACATAAAACTAGCTTGCCACTCTGAAAATATCATTGTTAGAATAGGCCACGCATATTTCCAGGCACACTGTCCACAAACTTAGCTTGCCACTCCAGAAAACATTGATAGAGGTGGCTGTGCAAGCGTTATGGCCAGAACGTTTTGACAGGTGTCACGTGCCCCCTAAAATAAGTGGCTGTGCAAGCGTTATGGCCAGAACGTTTTGACAGGTGTCACGTGCCTTCTCGAATAAGTGGCTGTGCAAGCGTTATGGCCAGAACGTTTTGACAGGACGTCACGTGTCTTCTTAGTCGCTGAGTGTTTTATGTGCTCTTACGCAGGCTGGTCGATGAAATATATACATTGTGGATGTACATGCCTCTTTTTTTTTTGGCACGACATCCACAGCAACGAACTATGCACTGTGGTCCTTATGTACGTCTCCTTTTCAGTCTGGGCTGCTCATCCTCGTCGTCCGGCGGATCGCTAGCCCCTGCATCCTCAACGGCATCATCTTCGCCTTCGTCTTCGCCTTCGTCTTCGTCTTCGTCGTCGTCGTCGTCGTCGACCTGGGAGCTAGACTTTGCCTTTGACGTCGGAAAGCCCGTTGAGAGGCCAGATTGATAGAGTATGTCACCACTCGTCAACCCGACCTGCATGGGATCCTCCTCTGCAGTCGTGGTCAGTCAGACAAAACTTGCGCAGACGTAGGACGCACCTTGGAAGTCCACAGGCTCAGCCTTCTTGTGGACTGTGAAAGCGCCGCCTTCGTAGGTCAGCGTGGTGGCGCTATCCTTCTTCCATTCCTGCCAGTCATCATCCCAGGGCTTCATGGCATAGTCCAACTGGCATTCCACATCTTTGGGTTTGCAGTGGTCCACCCCAGAGAGCTTGCCCTCTGCTCGTTCCTTATAACTGAGGATGGCGGAAGCTTGGTCTAGCAAGAGGACCACGGCCAGATCTTCCTTGACGTCTTTGGTGGCACTGTTGACACGCATGTCGTAGTTGCACGAGAGCCAATTGAACATGTTGAGAGCGAGGCCACGGGCGTGCACGTAATGGTCGCGTTCGATGACCGACAGGCCGTTGTAGTCCCACCGGCGGTGGCGATCGTGGTCCTTTGGGCCTAGCCGGCCCTCGACCAAGGAGAACGAGTAGGTGCGGAAGTCGAGGGCGTTTGCCAGGATGCAAAAGTTGCACAAAGTCAATACGTCCAGCAAACCCTGAGGCTCTGCAATGTTGGGCAGGTGCCCTTCGGTTGAGACGTCAGACTCTGCTTCCGAGACGTAGCACTTGTAGACGTAGTGCATCATTCTCAGAAGAAGGAGGCGAGTTTTCCCGTGGTCGACGTTGGTGACAAGCTTGTCCCCCATGAAGCAGTGGACAATGCCACAGAAAGTGTCCTGAATGGTTGAGGTTGCATAAAAATGCCCGCCTCTCGTGATTGAACTCGTGGTCGTGAAGACGGCATGGGGGGTGTTGGGCCTCATGATGCTAAAACCATCAGGAAACGGGAAACCAGCAAGAAAAAAAAAAAAAAACACTCACAGCCTCGTTCCAGGTGTGAGGAGCACCGCCTCCGCCCGCCATCCGTTAGGCATTCTGCTGACATCAAAATCATGCAAGAAGACGTCCACGGCCCCGAAGACATCCTTCTCCTCCGCACTGAAGAGAATCCACCACTTTGCTCCGCACTTGACATCGATGAACGTGCCAAGGCCATCGCTGTCGATATGTATCCAGTGCCTCGCACCGGACGTTGCGGCTAGACCCCACCGCATGTCGCCTACAGGGTAGCTAGTTGGTCCCTGGCAGTATTTCAACCCTTCGGTGGAATGCCATGCCTCCACCTCGCTGCTGACAGGCGACCGATGGGCACCAGCGAGGGGGTTAGGAAATGACAATGCATTGAGAATGGGACCTTTCTCGTTCCTGGAGGCGTTCAGGAGGTGCAGGAGTGTCCCCCACCGAACCTGGCGGCTGTAGTCTCCACCCACGGCCGCGATGGACTGATCTGTGTGAACAAAAAAAAAAAAAAAGCAAAGAGGGTCAACTATGGCTGATGAGCTCCCCAGAGTCCCCACTGACCTTGAAACTCGATCATCGCCGTCAGGTTTGTGAGCTCACGGAGCCCGCGTTTATCAAACTCCACTGGCTCTACAGGCATTCCCCCGATGACGAGGTGTTTGCGGCGGAGATGTCTCTGGACTTCCTCCACAGACATCCTCACATATTCGTCATTGGTCATGACGAAGAGGCTAGATTGGTCCGGGTTGGACACATGGCGGGGAGCGCCGTCGAGAAACGCGTCACACACGTTCTTGTAGAACCTTTCGAACCCCTCGAGGTCCGACTTGTGCTGCACCAGACATCAGAGATTTTTTGGGGAAAGTGAGAAGAAAGCGCTTACGTGGAACTCTGGCGTCCACTCAATGACTTTACCAGATGGGTCGTAGAGCTCACATGCCCGCCCACGTACGCGGGCAACGTCGGCCCTATCAGCCTGGAAAGTTATGATCCGTTCCACCTGCAAACGTCAAGGGGGCGTCAAATCCTTTGGCCAACCAAACGCGGCGGAGGTTACTGACCGTCAAGAGGTCCATGTTAATCGGAGATGCAAAGTATTTCGTGCCTTGGTATTCGAACGGTTGAAATGGCCTAACCTTGTTCTCGACGTACGCAGGCCGCTTGGTGGGCCGTCCTAGATAACCCGGGTGAGCATACCTCCCCAGTCATAACTCTGAGACGAGGCCTTACCCCTCTTTCGGACGACAGCGACGGCCTTTGTGACCACCGCAGCTCGCGCCTTTCCCTTGAGGCGAGCGGACTGGCGTGCCCGTCCCTCCATCGGATCGTCTTCTCCTTTGTCTTCTTCTTCTTCTTCTTCTTCTATCTGCATCGGATCGCTGGTCTGTTCGTCCGAGTCCGTCGGAGACGTCTTCCTCTGCTCCAGCTCATTTGCTGGGCTCATGGGTTCTGTTTCATGACATATCAGCCACACCCTTTGAAATAAAGGAAGGATGGCTTACCATCCTCACCCTCGTCTTCGTTGATTGCGTCCACATTCCTGTCCGGCTCATTTTGGGTGGTTGCAGAACCCCTTTGCCTCCAAGCGGCCAATGGCCATGAAGGGTGGAGGCCACTCTCCGTTTCATGGGAGTAAATCGTCATCGACAGTGTCGAATCATCTGCAGCCTTCAGACAGAGAAGCGGGGTTAGATGTAAAGCACACACCTGTCAGGAAAAACCGCCTTTGATCTGGTTGCGTGGGGATAGTGGTGAAAGGGACGCTGTCCAAAAAGCCTTTGATCGCGAAGTAGGCCGTTTGTCGACCTTTTGCAATGGAAATAAGCGCTTTCCATAGCGATCGCTCGATATGGGCGAGGACCGGTGGCCTTTCGTTCCCGAGTGCCTTCGCAACCTAAAAAGGGTTTCGTTCAATCATGTTTAGCGGGGTCAGGTTAGATCGGGGCTCACCTTCACCATATCCTCCCGACTCCAAGAGTGGCTGATCAGCTTCTTGTCTGCTAGGAGATAAAGCGGACTAATGAAGAGGGCGGCGTTTAACGGGAATCGCAGCTTTGCCGGTCGTGCGAGGGCTTTCCCTTTGTCTGATGTGTCAATCAGACCCACAACTTGTCTGGAGAAATATCAGCGGCTGTGGAACAGCCTCCAATGGGCGCTTACCTGAAAGTGGCAGCGTCCATCTCGTTTGGCAGGTCAGGAAGCTAACATGACGTCTAATAAGCTAAAATAAAAATAAAAACAAACAGCGGAAGAACCAACCAGGCCCATCGGCTGCTTGGAACCTCTCAGGAGATAGTGGAGGTGTATGGCTGCTGTCTGGAGGTTAGATAGCACCTTTACACCCTTCTTCTGCTCGTCCAGAGCTACCAAGTCTTTGACCAGCTGGCGCTCGACCACGGCATCCGTTATCAAACCTTGAGCAGGCATTTCATCCGTTATGCTTTTGAAGCTGGTCATGGCGCCAATCTTTGCCGCTGTGGATTCCAGCAAGGCAACCCAGTCGGTCAAGGGCCACCCCTCGATGATTGGGTTAGTGCGCCGTTGGTGAGTTCAATGTGATAGGGCCTTTACCTTGTTTGCACGGGCCACACCGATAGAAGGGAGCCGCGAGTAAATGGGTTTACGAATGCTGCTGCTGCCGGATTCGACGTCATGGAGGACGTCGATAAGCTTGTATGTGGTCAGGATATGGCACAGCGCCTTCAAATTTGCGGGGTTCCACGCCACCTGCGGAGCGGCTTGTGCTTCGTCGCCAGGCTGAATGAGGGCCAGTACCTCACGATAAGTCACGGCCTCCACCTGCGTCTGGGCAGCTATACTACGTTCGAAATCATCTGTGGCTACGAATAGGGGCTACGACGGCGTTAGAACTCGCGTCGCGTATCGCGTATCACGTCAAGTATCAAGGGCTCACCGAGTAATCCGGGTGCTTCCTCACGTCGTCTCTTATCTCCAACAGGAAGTCCGTCGACCATGGGAACGTTGATAGGAGCAGAGAGGACTGCTGGATGGAAGGGGTTCCGCTGGAGGATGCCATAGCGGTTAAAGTTGAACGTCGCGACGCGACGTAAATTTATTTCATCACGTGTGTGATGGGCGTTGCCGAGCTCCATATCGGGAAACGAGGGTCCCCCAGTCAATCACCTGGGCGCCAATCACGAACTCGAACGATTATATACTTGTCGAAAACGGGATAAGCCATTTTTCGGCACAATGTCCCTGGAAATACAAGGCCCATGCGCTCATCCGCGCTTTGTCGATTAATGTCTTACCTCCGGTGGCTATGCAAACGCTTACAACATACGCGTTGAAGTCGGAGTTTGAATTTATCCTTCTTTCCCCCGTCTGCCACGTCGAACGTCGCTGCTTCTTTCGCCCTCCTCCACGTCCCGTTTCTTTGCCACTGCGCACATGGCAGAGAATCAGGAGGTTAGAGGAGGGGTTCCTTCTCCTCTGTAGGCGAAGTCAAGGGGGTTATTTTATGTGACGGGTCTACGCGTCGGTTCCACTTCATGCATGGTAAGTAAGGGCTTATTGTCTTCCTTTAACCTTCCATTTGCTAGTAGGAACCATACTACATGTCTCAGCCATTTAGCGCGTCCCGTTGGGCGTCGGCTGAGACTGTGGGGGCTTACCCAGCGCTGCAGGGTCTTTTGTATGACCCGTTGGTCGTCGACCCTCTCCTGGGGCTGCTACTTTTTTTTTTCATTAAAAGGTAAGTTATGCCTTTCTCTTCAAGAATGGTAGGTCTCTGTTTATCCTCTCCCTCTTTAACCTTCCATTTGCTAGTAGGTACCATACTACATGTCTCAGCCATTTAGCGCGTCCCGTTGGGCGTCGGTTGAGACTGTGGGGGCTTACCCAGCGCTGCAGGGTCTTTTGTATGACCCGTTGGTCGTCGACCCTCTCCTGGGGCTGCTACTGTTTCATTAAAAGGTAAGTTATGCCCTTCTCTTCAAGAATGGTAGGTCTCTGTTTATCCTCTCCCTCTTTAACCTTCCATTTGCTAGTAGGTACCATACTACATGTCTCAGCCATTTAGCGCGTCCCGTTGGGCGTCGGTTGAGACTGTGGGGGCTTACCCAGTGCTGCAGGGTCTTTTGTATGACCCGTTGGTCGTCGACCCTCTCCTGGGGCTGCTACTTTTTTTCATTAAAAGGTAAGTCAAGCTTTTCTCTCCTCTCTTTTCAAGAAAGGTAAGTCTTGGTTTGTCCTCTTCCTCTTTAACCTTCCTTTTCCTAGTACGCACCATACTAGGGGCCTCTAACCCATTGGTAGGCGTTGGTTGGTGATCCCTCACCTCTGGCTGGTATTTTTTCATTAGGTGGTCTCCTTTCTCAGTCAGTAGATCAGTAGACAGATGGGATCAAATGTCAATAGGCATATCCAATTCAGTGGTTTATCCTACCTGTTGGAAATGATGAGAGATCACGACCTTTCAAGGGCCTAACCCTAACCCTAAGAGGTTATGAGCAATGTAGCGGGACAGGGTTAGGCTATATGAATTTTCTTTTCTGTGATCTTGCAGACGCAAGAAGAACTGTTCGACTTGGCTTTTCAATGGCGCTATTTTCTCAACTTCAAAACAGATCTTATTTGTCGCGTCTACTACTGCTCTGAATCTTCCTTGTCACATTCTTCCAAAAGTTGAGCATTCCTTCCGAATGCTGTTTGGTAACCCCATCCACTGGGTTTGTCCTCGAGAATCGACAGGCTTGCTCTAGGGAAAAAGAATACGGTGCCGATTCTACCAGGCGTTATCTTCTGGACTTGGTTGTCCTGGCTCTGTTGAAGCGGCGTAAAAGCCGCCACCTTATGATAAATAATGCTGGAAAAAAAAATGCAAAAGTCTCCTGGTCCGTACCTAAGTAATTCATCAATAGGAACCATATAAAGCAATATCAAAACACACTGCAATTTCGTTTTCAATTGTGGAAACAGCATTTCCCCCCCAGTAAATTGGCCGACAGGAAACGATACCGAAGGTCCAACATCGTGCCTGTCTTTGTGAAGCTTGCCTTGCAGCTTGTAAATGATCGCGCGTCCAAGAAAGGGGCCTGGATCTTCAGCCAACCAAACGCCAGCCTCAAAAGCGGCTTCGTAGCATTCATACCACTTGGGGAAGACCGTTTTGAATGCTAAACCGACGGTGGTGGCAACAGACCTGCTAAGATAGTAGTGCGAGCCCACGGCCGCGGCAGCGGTGCTGCTGTGTGTAATATCCTGGGATATAAACAATCCCTACAAAGCAAAATTAGCCGAACAAGTAATGCCTAACTTGTATACGACCCACCTTTTTAGGCTGTGCCTGCTGAATCCATCCATGAACTAGGTGAAGCAGTCCAGCTCTCTCTTGTTGCTGCAATCCCGTGTTCTGGATATCGTCCTGGTCATAGGCGTCGTCATTGACTTCATCCTCCTCCTCGTCCTGATCCTCGCCCTCAGGTTCGTAATCGTCAGGTTCAAATTCTTCTTCTCCCTCCGAGCCTTCATCCATTTCCAGGCCCTCCTGTTCTAAACCTTTGGGTCGTTTTGTATCGTCTGGCTCCAAGTCAGAGCTCACATCCATATCGCTTTCCGATTCTTCATCTTCGTGAGGTAGGTCAACGGTTTCCAGTTGGAACTCCATAGTCACTTTACTTCCTTCATGGCGCGTGTTGTCAGAGTCCTTCATTTTACAGTCCGCACATAGACTTTGGACGGCCAGCTGGTAAAAATGACATTGTTTGGGCTGTCCATCCTATCTGTTTAGCTTCCTAGAGAGTAAAGATTGATGTTACGCACGCTAAGACCGTCCATAACAACACTGGACGGGGGGAATGCTTGGATATCTTCTTTCGTCTGACCCTTATATTGGTCCTTGGCCTTGATGGTTACCTAAGAAGAGGATTATCAAAATGGATATATGACATTGAATTTAATCTCTTGTCACCTGTTCCTCGTTCCCCGGGTCTATGACCCTTTTCCCAAAATAAAACAAGAGGGCTTCACCGTTCTTATCCACATATTGAGCAGAAGTACAGCGTGCGGGTTTTGTGGGCCCAAGTTTCTTTTCTATAATGTTTTCCAACTTCTCTCGCCCTTTCTCGGACAAAGGCTTCTTCAACTCGTCTAGAGTCACGGGAACTGTGATCTTGGGAGCGAATTTGAGGTACATTCGGAAGCGTCTCTCGTCGTATTCTGCTTGCTTCTGGATCCTAACTTCATAGCTCCGCTTCTTTCCCTTCTGACTTCTTGTCGCAGAAGGAACCTCCGTCGGAGCAGGTCGCTGGACTTTATCTACCTGCCAAAAACCCAAAAAAAAAAAAAATTCAATAAATACAATATAGAGAAGTGGTTACGTGCCTGTGATCGTTTAGACATGGTGAGTGAAGGACTTCTGCCTGGTACTGAACGGGTTTAAATACCATCGCAGCCTCATTGCCCCGTGATAGCTGTATCTTATCCTTCGTTGCTGTGTCATCGCACCTTCATCGCCTCGCGATCGCCGCCGAGACCTGTGAAGAACACCAGATACACTCGCAGGCAGTGTTGTGAGGGGCCACAGGATGTTGCGATTTACCAGATTGATCCATTCTCGTACTAAGGTTTGACGTATATTGCCTGTCATCGCTTTCGCATCTTCACTGCCGTCGTCATCGCATCCGCATTGCACCCTCATCGCCATCAGGTCTCACACATGGTACGAAAGGCATCCCGTTTTATCAGGGTACACTAGCTATGTTCTAAGCTACCGTTCATCCGCTTTTCGCTTCTTCCCGATCAAGGGGTTAGAACCCTTGTCTATCTTCCTCAGTAACTCCTTATGGGACGCCCTGGCTCTCTTGATTCGGTCTCTGATCGATTTCGTGTCTTTGTCTTTGGCCTTCTTCAAGAGCGTCTCCCATGCGATTATTTCCCCTCCCAGTGTACAAACTTCACCCTCATACTCCTCGATCGGGGTCTCCGAGCTGGCTTTCTTTTTTACCCACTTCAGACCCCATTCAAGCAAACGAAGCGACTCCTCGTGCGCTTCCAGCATCCATAATTGGGTGCCAGCATGGGCACTCAATCCAATGGACATGCAAGCATGAAAGGTATTAGGTTTAACCACGAAAACCGTCTCTGGATCGGGATAAAATAATTGCAAACCTTGGAGGTTATCGATGGACCACAGGGTGGAATCTTCCTTGGAGGGCAGTGTGTGGAAGTAATAAAAAGCTTCCAGGTTGTGTGGTGTAGATGGCCACAACAGCCAAAGCTTTTTACCGAGGAGGTGGATCATATATTGATGGCGCCCGTAGAAATCCATGTGGGTGTGAGTGATGGCGCCGGGAGGAGTGACGGTCGTCGTCCAGGGATTTTCACTTAGGTGGTAAAGGCTTATATCAGAGTATTCCGCAGCCGTAAATCCGCAAGACCCTAGCCCTTCCTTCGTCATTGGGACATCAAGAGCCCCATATAGCCGCCGGTCAGGCCTACTCATATCGCAGAAGGTGAATTGATTCATCATCGACGCCACAATAATCGAGCCAGGAATGCCGGTCTCATAATTTCGGTTGATAAAATCCCATACGTTTTGTTCGCCAGGTGAAAGAAGGTCGTTGACCAGCAGACTGGTCGAAGGGGGCAGGTCTCCCCGAGTGGCCTGCGAGTGAACGATGATGGTCGACGAGTCCAGCGGGACTTTCGGCATAGGGGTTGGAGAAGATAGCAGCTTTTCTAGGATGGCCTTTCCTATCCGATTCAAACAGGGAATCCCGGAAATCGGGTGCGCATTCCATTTGTCCAACACGTCCTTCAACCAAAAAGTCTCCTCTTTAAACGCGTCAGTAATCGACCATAACGAAAACGACTTTGATCTCACCACGTATCAGCGAGGGGACTGGCGTCGTCGATGAGGAAGGAACGGGTGCGGCTATTTGGGTATGGATTTTGGCCCTGGAAGGGTTAGGACGGATGATAACTCACGTATGTGTGGTTTTTTGTTGCTTTTCCAGGCCGTGCCGTACAAAATACGACCTCGAATGCTCGGGTGTTTTTGCTTGGAACGACCATATTCATCGCAAGCGGGGTTCGCCCTCAGCCACTCATGGTCGTATCTAACCCACACCCCATCGAGTCCTTCAGCCACGTCGCCTGATTTTCCCAGGGAAAGACTGGGCGGAGCGACGTCCGAAAGACGGAATACGTTATAGGTGTGTTTGACACCATCCTGGGTAAATGTTTGTTCTATGTATCATTTGATGAGGAGGAAAGGAAACGATTAATCGAGCAATGACGCACCAGGCATTTAAACGCGTCTATCTATCAAAGTTCTGCCAGCAGAGCCGCCAGGATCCGTGGGACAGCTACGGATTTCCCACGGATCCTACATGCGCGTCAGGGCTAATGTGGTCACGTGAGCGCGTTTGCCGAGCATAAGCGGTCTGTATGAAGTCCTATCTTCTAATTGAAACTGACTGCATGAGTGAGTGCTTTAAAATCGTAAGATGGAGAGAACAAATCGTCGGGCTAGCGAAGTGTAGGTTATCATAACCATCATTCGACGAAGGACTCTTCAACAGAGCAAATGACTTTGGGTAATTTCACTCGGGTATCCCTGGCCGAGAGTCCCGACATGCGATCAAGTGTTGGTAACAGTGTATGACGTCCGGTACTTGTAATTTTCAGGCTCGATTGGTGTAGACGGGTTGCGAAGTAGGGTGAGCGGGCAGAAACTCGGGACTTGGGGAC
>JAIUJM010000282.1:0-19323 GCA_026262225.1 Inosperma sp. D86
AACAGTTACTCCGACAACTTCGTTTAAAGACGCAATGAGAGACGAGATCGTTGTAGAATTTAGGACATTGGCGGTAGCTTTGACAAGGGGCGTGAGGAGGTCACCGTTAACCAAAGACACATGATCAAGGGCAGGAGGGAGAGTTACAGATGCTTCTTGCAGTTTAATAACGAGTTGTACAAGCAAACTGAGCTTTGTCAACAATTGAGAGGTACTTGTGGAGAGACTGCCAATACCGAGCGCATTGAGCAGACTGTTGGTAGCATTAATGAGGTCGCTATTGAGAAGACCATCGATAGTGATCACAGATTTGCCCTTCAGACCAAGGCCAGCGAGAAGGTCAGGGAGCGGAATAATTATCGGTTGCTCTGGTGCTGCCGTCGCAGAGGGAGCAGTGGCGGTAATCGCAGTGGCAGGACCAGAAACAATGGTGTGGTCGGAACACCAATTTCGCAAATTAGTAACGGCAACCACGAGCCCGTCCAATCCTTGTACGAGATTCGAGAGGCCGAGATCGTCGACGCAACCACAAGTACCCAATATTGATTGCAGCAGAGAACTAGTATCCAGGAGCTGGTCGACATTTCTTAGTAGCGTAGTTACGGTGGTCGAGCCAATTAATGCAGCAGACGCGTCATTAATATCGTTGAGAAGCGACGAGACATAAGTACCAGTGGACGACAAAGCTGGCAGGCTGGCTGTCAAGGGAATGTAGGCGTCAAGGTCAAGGACGCCATCCACGATGTTGACCAGTTGCGTCAGGATATCGGAAGTGACGACAGCAGTGGCAGAGACATTCGCAGATAGCAAGTCAGAGCGTTTGAATACTCGACGGATTCCAGAAGAAGTGGAAGGGTCGATAATGCATTCACTCCTCGTAACGTCCGGAACCCAACCGGATTTGCACGAGTGAACAATGCAGCTTGACTCGGCACAGCTAACAAAATGTGCATTAGAGATCCTTTTACAATCTTGACCATATGCGTTACGGGAAGGTTCGACCTCGCGGAAGGAATGTTGGACTACGCAACCCCCACCTGAGAAAGCGAAATTTCAACGTGAGGAGAAAAGAACGCAAGATGGGACTCACAACTATCCTTTGTGGACGTGGTATCGATGCATTCAAAGGCCAGAGACCCCTCATGGCCCTCTATCCCGCAGACAGATTCGTGAGGTTGACACATCGCTTGGGCTTGAGGCAGTGCCAAAATTGGTTGAGCTCGTGTTTTCAAAGACCTGGGGATAGCCGAAGGGCAACCCTAAAAGAGCATAAGTCGTAGTGTCAAGAGGAGTGGTGATGACGTACCGAGGGGAATAGACCACAGTCCCCGTTGCAATAAACGTACGGAGGGGAACATATACATTGATTGCCATCCCGAACATAGTGATCATCGCATGCCCAATGACAAGGATCAACTGAATTGCAAGTACGATGCGCATGGACCGGCAAAGTGCACTTCTGAGCGTCCGGAGAGGTATTTATCTACAAACAAATGGAAAGGATACGAAGCAAAAAGAAGACGGTACATACGAGACCTCTGATAAGGGCGGCAATGGTATCAGATCCGAGCAAACCCACGAGGGCTTGAATATCGTCGTTGGTTTCCAGATAAATGTTAAGATCCTATGCAAGAAACCTCAGTATATGCTGGAATATGGCGCATATAGTCTACCTTGAGACACAAGCAAAGGTGAATTTTGGTAGAAAGGCCCAAAGACCCAACGATGGACGAGAGAGAGATCAACTTGCCGGCATTGGCAAGTAAATCCACATCGGCGTTGATGCATGTATCTAAGATGTCACGAGGAAAACGATATTGGCGCCAAGACAAGACATCAGACAGAGAATGGTTACGGTCACGACGAGAAAGGAAGTGCGGTTTGGAGAGTACGCTGAGAGTAAGAGAGAGGCAGGCGAGAAAGAGCGTGAAGAGCGGACGACGCATTGTTCTTGGTACCTTGCACGTTGGGGATGCCAACGCCAGGAAGGAGACGAGACGAAAGAAGGGAAGAAAGAGACCCGTGAAAAAAAAAGAGAGGACGGGGTCTTTTATATAATTGGGTAATACAAACACGTCAATTTGATTTCCTGATCAAGAATGACCCATCAGTTCTCCTTCCACATGAGATTCGTCATCATCGTCACTGTTATTCTCTTCTTCTGTCACCATCTCCTCGTCCTGCGGACCATCATCGGGCCGGACACCAAGACGTGGATCCCAATCGAGCTCCTCCGGCTCCTCCACCTCCACTTCAACTCGCTGCTTCCAGTCAAATCCTTCCCTAAGCATCATCACCGCCTTCATCGCACGATCCACCCGCCGATCATGCTCTTCTCGAATTTCTTTGCATTCCTGGAGCACCTCTTCGTACTCTGGCTTCCGTGGCACGGTTCCTGGCGGTGCAGGTGGCATAACCATGCCCAGGACACCCAATGAACCTCGGGTTTTCATACGCTCAGCCAGACGTCGAACAGTATCATTTTCTGCTCGTAGCACCTCCATAGTCTGTTGGTTCCGAAGTAAGGGTGCCACCTCCCCATCTAATTGGGCGTCTGCCATTCCCTTGCTTGGATGAAGCGCAATGGTTTCGAATACGTTGGTTTGGCGCGGACGTGCGTTTGCTCCTACTGAATGGAAGGGTTGAAGAAGTGCATTGGAAAAGCTATGAGTCTGGGATAAGAGGGTGCTGTATTTTGAGAGAATATCGGGCCAAGCTGGCATGGCACTTGGATGGCCACCAGCGTCGATCGTTCGTTGGAGCATATGGATGGAATCAATAATTTGATTCGCCCTCAGTTTTAAAGATTCGAGTTGAGACACAGGTAAAATAGGCGCGGCCAGTTCCGTCGGTGCAAGTGGCGGAACTGCTGGTTGGTGTGCATTGCTAGCCATTGTCAAGCATGTCCAGATGAAATCGTCGAATTCAAGACTCGGCCCGTTTTTTCCCGAAGGGGCTCTTACTAATCTGAATCGAGGGTTGAAAGTCACGGTGCGCCGGTCACAACAAGACAAAGATTAGATCCGCTTCGTTCTCCCTTCTTTGTCATTACAATCGCTAATCCCGCCGAATAGGAGTGATAGGTCTATACTATTCCCTCCTTTCAGTTCTTTTCGAGCTGCCTTTGCCATGACTTCGGGAAATGTATGTAAATTGTAATTCTCCTGACAATTGCCACATGCTGAAAACCATATGCCCCTGTCAAGACCCTCCTATCCCACCCCAGGTCACAAGCACCCCTTCAAAATCCGAGTGATAAGAAGTCCGTTGAAAACCGTGATGCAAAAATGCCGTTGGCAGGAGATAGCGTGGGATACGAGGTATCAGAGGAGCAAAAAAAGGTACGGTTTTGTGGGAACACATAGGACAGAAGAAAGTACTGATAAATGATTATTAGATGACCGAAGGTGGCCCATCACAACCTAATGGTAACGTGGTGTCCGATAAGCAGGCGACTGCTTCTTCTGCGGCTCCTAAACGTACCGAACCTAAAAGGGCTCAAACTCATCCAATGGACGACATGACGTCGCGCGAGCCCTCTCTTGCCAGGGCCCCAGAAACTGGCACATCCAGCGATGAAAGTTCGGATTTGGATTTAGAGGTTGAAAAGGCAGAGCTAGCTTTACGGATAGCCAAAAAGAAAAGAGCAAAACGGAAACAGAAGAAAGCCAGGACCATGGACGACACACTCCCTCACCGTAAGCAGCATCCAGCCCCCAGATCCTACAACCCAAGTCCTTGTATCTTCATTTCCTCCGAATCGACCATTCCCCCCTTTCCGATATCTGTATCGGTCACGATGGAGCCAGCACCTGATGTTGAATGCCCCACTTCTAGCACGAGTGACAACGATAATAGTGTGGAGGACGATGGGTCAAAGCAGTGGGGTATGATTTGATCCTTTGGCACTAATGATGCTCTGCTTATTTGCGTGATTTCAAATTAGTAGCAATAACACTCAAAATTAATGGCGGTCCAGCCAACCCAAATTTGCCTCCTCCCGTAGGACATCGTCGGAGAAAGAGACGACATCTGATTCTATGCACCGGTTCCGCTCTGCTTGCCCTTCTTATCATCTTGTATACCTGTCAACTATTTGCAAATTGGAATGTCGTGATGAGCCATTCATTAATATCACGTCTCAGATAGTTTTGCAATGTTTTGGACTGATTTACCTTATGTATCAGATTCAATAATGTATTTTATTTTCCGTTCCAGTCACGCACAAACGTCAGTTCCTGAAAGCAACGTTCGTGGCTATCATTGTAGCTATAGCCTTTCAACCGCAATCAATAATATATTACAGGCCGAACCATACCCTTTTACTCTCCCCACTGCCGCTTTCTGGAAACCTCTTAGTCCGTAAACCAAAACAACCAACCGACGGACATCAGGGTGTGATGTGGTCAGGTATATCGTCATCGTCAATGTTACTATATTTTATTAATTTTTTATCGACAGGGATAACTGCGCATCACGATTTCCGACATTTTGCACATGTAACCGTTCAAACGTTTGCCTGTCATGACGAAGACCATGAGGTTCATGCATCATGGACGGCACGAGTCCTATAGGACTTTTTGTTCTGTTTTTTCTAGGCTGCAATAGCTCATCTGTCGACTCGAGGTTCTTCCTTCCAGTTCTGTGCAAGTTGCCTTTATAATGGATACGGTTGAAAATGTATGGAATTCTCCAAAGGCAACCTCCTTATCGTACACTCAATCATTTCTCTGTCAAGAATCAGATGCTCCCATCGTATGCCCAGTCACGATTAGAAGCCTTGCTTCAAGATCTGAGGGACGAAATGTCCGCCGGAGAGTATGACGCTTTGCTTGCGAACCTGGTATCATTGACAAAAGATCAGTGGGATCGCAAGCTCGAGGAGTTAAAAGAGGTATGGTTTCGAAGTGACGACTAGAGCAGGAGCACTGATACATAAATGAATAGATGGCGAAAGGTGCCCAACCAGTGGAGGTCCAAATGGTGTCCAACGTGAGGCACGCCACCGACTCGGTAGTGAATACCCAACGTCCCGAACCGAAACGGGCTCAAACCTACCCAGGAGGCAGCATAATACCTGCCAATGGACACGATGAAAAGACTGTCACGCCGAATGATGATGATCGCGAAGAATCAGATTTGGATTCAGAAGTTGAAAAGTCACGACTAGCCTTGCTAGTTCAGAAGAGAAGAGCAAAACGGAAAAAGAATAAGGCGAGGACTACGGACGATACCCGCCCTCACCACACACCGTTTCCAATCCGCAATTCCTATAATCCGAGTTCTTGGATTTTTACCCATTTCACACCCTTTCAGCGGCCTGATACTTCTCCGTTCGAAATGAGTTTGTCGTTCAGAGTGTCACCACCACCTCCGCGTACGGAACGGGACATTTCTGGTGGCAACGTTGCTTACAACGTAACCACTGGCTTTTACAACGATAATGGTGTGATGCACCTTCATGTTGAACCGGGACAAGGTACGACCTAATTCTCTTGGGCCAAACGATAGACCTATCGTTCTCCATTGCAGAAATAAGACTCACAATTAATGACAGTCCAGCCAACCCAAATTCAAAGTCCCGAAGGGGATGCATCTATGGAGCATTCGCTCTGATACTTCTTCTTTTCGTCTTGTATCTCTATGGATGGACTCTTTGGGATGTCATGACGGGACTGAAAGCTCCTGCAGCTGCCCTCTGATATTGGTAACTTTCGTTCGCACATAAGACGCAGATTTTTTAAATTTCCCATTGCTGTAAGGCGACACTGAGCAGGTAGTCTCCACAGTTGTACCTCCATGGAATGATTCAAGGACGTGCCAAGCACACTCTCGAACTGGGTTGTTCCCAATTGGTATCATCATCTATGCGGCGGAGGATAGAATCCCATGTTCTCAATCGCCCTCCCAATGGTGACCTAATACCCACACCACGCTAACTCCAATCGGCCACTTCGTATTCTCATCATGCCCTGGATGGTTAATCTTGGTTAATCCGAACGGAAAGCGCAGGTAGTCCAGCTAGGGACGCGGGGCCAGTAAGAACATCCTGGCCGATCTGCATGACGAAGCTATTTAGTGCAATACATATGTTATAATTAGATTTCTCTATATTCATGCTTGTGGCTTTCCGAACCACGTGTCTACCGTCTATTATATTAGACCTCGCTACTACGTTCTGACGTCCTCCTAATGTCGCCCTTAACTTTCAAACTTGATTCATTGCTTGGAAGGGGTACATATGTGTGTAGCAGGCTTGTCATACTTCTCTATTTGCTAATCTTCAAATTCGACAGTCTGTTGTCTTTAGTGCAACTGAACAAGGCTCAGGAATAGCCGCTGCTATTAAGAAGTCTCGTATCTCTCTCCGAGTAGAGCGCACTGTGCTTCGTCATGAGGCAAGGGTTATGCAGCTCCTCCAAGGTCATCCTGTCATTCCGAGGCTCTTTGGATATCTACGTGTCCCGCATTTTGAATATATCGCTATTGATATCCTGGGAGAAGATCTGAAAGGAATTTGTAAGCCTGGTCATGGATTGAAGGTTGGCACCGTGGCATGTATCGCGGAGCAACTGGTATTTGTGTGATCTTTTTTTTTTTAACTTCTTCACTGATAATCAGATCATTTTTCAGTTATCTGTCCTGGAGCACCTTAACGCGCACGATATTGTTCATTGTGATATTAAACCAGAAAATATTTTATTTTGTCCTTCTGATCCCTCACGTGTCAGCCTCATCGACTTCGGCATCGCTCGAAAACTCACTGCAGCAGACGCTGGGCCGAAACTACGTTACAATCCAATCGAGAGTAATCGGACCATTGTTGGTACTTTACATTGGTGCAGCATTAACGCACATCTTGGCTTCGGTTTATCTGCATGCTATTTTATTTTAAACTATTTGCTAATGAAGTCCTTAGACCTCCGACCTCATGATGACCTGGAATCTCTCGCTTATACCCTTCTATACCTGCTCATGGGTGATCTTCCATGGCGTATCGTTGCTCCACGTGAATCAACCAAGAATGCCATGATACGTATCCTCGCTGCAAAACAGGCCTTCACAGGTCTCACAATCTCTCCCATAATCCCCGTTGAGTTTCGTGAACTCCTCGATTTTGCCAGACATGCAAAGGGCGACATAAAGTGTGATCTTGCCGACATGCGGCTAAAAATGCATCGCTTGGCGTCAAATATGGACGAAGCAGAGAACAAACCGCTTGACTTTACACCTGACTGCGCTGTTTTTCCTCCAGAAAACGAGAAATCGACTATAGGCTCCAACTCTGATTCAGATGGGACTCTTGATGAGGAGCCAAACGAGGAATACTCTAATAGCTATTGGGGACTGGACATCGATTGGTGGGACATGAGAGTTGGGAGAGACAAGAATCTCACGTTCCCTAGAGATGAGGCAGGATTATTGGACGGACAGATTCCAGAGATCGCAGTAATCGAGAAGTAGCATATGATTCTATCCTTGTTCTTACATTCGTTATTTAATTTCGTTCAGATATTTACCGAGAGACAATTGGACGAATCGACTTTGTAGAACAAACGATGATAAGATCTCTGATCTTATAAAGGGGACTTTACATACCCACCTCATCCCAGCATGTTCTTCTTGATCTCATTAAGCGCTGCTTCACTATATTGACCATCGAGTCGCTTCACCTACAAACATTATCGTCCATGCATTAGCAAGCTTACCAAGTTCAAAGACAAGTAACTTACAGGATCTTCACTAAACTTCGTGGTGTTTCTCAACGAAATCCATTGGGCTTTCGAGTCCGAATGTACTGGTTCAAGAGGATCAAATTTCCCTTCCTTTGGTGCGGGCGCGAGAGGATAAAAATATTTCGGGTCGATTGATGCTGGGAGCGTACTTGATCCTGCGAACGTTGCTTGATAAGTGATGTCAGCAGACATTATTGAACCGTCTTCAGAGCGTTCGATGGCCAGAACGGGACACATGCGTAGCACAGGCTTGCCCTGCCTTATCCTGCCGAAGAAATTCCTCATATTGTACGAAATAAAGCAAAAAAAGTCATACTTTTTCCCGTAGTGGATTTGGAATTCGGGTCAACATGGTCTAATGACAACGGGCGCATATATGATATTGCCTGGCGAAATGCTAGATAGAGGTACAATCTCTGGTTCGGTACAGATCGAACACGCTATCCGATTTACCAACGCGGCAACGCGCCGTCTTGTGACATCGGTTAGGGTTAGGGTATAAAAATATAAGAATCCAGCTCGTTTTATGTCGAGTTATGCAGGTCAAGCGAGAACGAGATTCGAAAGTGGTACCTTTCAAAATCACATACATTCAAGAAATAAGAAAATACATAAAACCAAAAGATGTGTTTTTACTGCCTTTTCTTCGCGATGATTTTCTCGCACCATGACTCAAAGCCTTCGCCTCGATAATCTCGATCACCTCTGGTTTGAATACACTCTCCTTGAAAGCGTGCCTACGATACAGATGCATGTGGTTTTTGCTTAGATTAAAAAAGTTCGTATAAACGCACCCTATACCATGTTAGGCTGCCTTTTAAAAAGGAAAGGGGCAGCTGTTTGACCACTTTAGACACACTTCCACCCCGTATGAGATCATTCCGTTTAGTGACAAGGTAGTGGACAGTTAAGAGGCGATTACGAAACTCGGCATTCGCAGGTATCTGCTGGAAATGTTGTTCCCAAGCCACATCACTAACCATTTTGAAGCCTAAATTTCGGACCTTGTTAGGGAATCTACAAAAAGTCAGTATGGAGGCCGTTGAACGGGTTACAGAAACAGAGGTTTACCTTCCAGCCATACATGATAGCAAGACACTTGTGTAGTATCCGATGATAACGGTGTGGCACTTAACAGAAATTCCATGAGGATCTTTCCAAAGAAATGATGCTTCTGAGTAGCAAACTTGCACATCATCGAATAATTGGAAGAATTTTGTGGGTAGGTTACCAGAATCTTCATATATGGATATTCCAAAAGGAGGAAGTCGAACACAACTGTGGTTGCGCCAAAACCAGCAGTTGGATTCGGAAAAGATATGTTCCAAGACATCGTTTTGCAATAATAGCTCAATAATTTCTTGCAACTCCTTTGTTGTCTTTTCGTATTTTGGCCAAGGCTTAACGATCTGAAGTAATGAAGAACATCAGCATCTTTTAGGTAAAACTGGAATTGAAATCTTACATGTAATTGTCTGCATAACCATCCAAAACCCGCGAAGCCATCGCGAAACTTGAGTATCTCCCAGGATCGTTTATGAAGACAACCATGGAGTAGTTTTATGATATCCTGCATTGACGCCGCTTCTTTCACGTCTGTCTTGGGCCGAATGTCCCATCGATACCTCACAAACACCAGGAAGACTGTGCCAAGCCCTGCTACGCTATGATTATGAAATGAAAATTCAATGCTTGTTGGCAAATAAACGTAGAGTATAGGGGAAGACATACTCTGTCAAAGGCCACATGTTTACAAGCTTTGATTTGAACTCAAGAATCACACTTCTCCGGTATTCAGAATAAAACGACTCTGAGTGAACTTCATGAAGGATAATTCGCAGAACTTCGGGTTTTATCGAGATGCATAGAGAATATTTTTCGATCCCGAATTGATCAACTCGGAAGAAATACCAGTTTTGTTTTAGAATTTGAAGAGTTGTCTGGATCGGGATACCTGTTATCTTGGATACTTCAACTACATCTTTTGCTACGTCGCACGACTGGGCAGAAGGCATCAGATGTGGTAGTGAAACTGCTGCTGCAATCTTCCAGAAAGTTGACGCAGGCAAGGAAGATAAGCGCTGGATATAAACCGAGTAGTAAATCCGCATGCATGCGTCGAGACAATTTTCAATGTCTGCAGTTTGTGGCGGGGTGAGGTGGTCATCGTCTGGGCGCTGAGGGTGGAGCAGTAAAGTAAGTAAGAGAAAACACCAAACAATGTAATAAGACCAGAACCCACATATGCGTCTCGCAGTGCATTGCAGACAGCTTCGATTGCATTAAAAAACTCAGGGGAGAGAGCTGGATTCCATTGAGATCCCTCTCTAACTTGAAAAGCAGCAAGAATTTTTTGGAGACGTGGCCAACCCAAGGAAGGATGGATTCCGTGGGCATTTAGACCCTTCACCAACAGGAATGTGGCAAGCGACCATGTAGATGAGTGAATACACCCACGGGATGTTTTCCTAGTATGACATTGAATCAGAGAGTAGTGCCGAAAAGTTAAGGCATACCCTTGCAACAGACATTCGGCAACAAGTACGTCAAGACGAGTAGACGCGGCCCGACGGGCAATATCTGGGTCAGCGAAAAACACGTCGCTTCTCTTCTTGTTGGTAAGAAACTCAATAAAAGATTGGTGATGGGTCGAAATAGTGGGAGAATAATAATGTACGAAGTCCTGCCAAGGGTAGCCAGCTGGCAATTCCCGTTGTTCTACGCCCGTTACCGCAACAACAGCAGGAAGCCATCGAAGGATAACTGATATATCCTCGGTCTGTCGGCCAGATATGATTTCAAGATTAGCCCGTGTGTTGACCGTAAGACGGGCGAGACCCCCGCCGACTTCACGCAAAAAGATGACCGAACGTAAAAAGGACCGGAGAATTCGTTGAAGAGTCGATGGCAACGACTGAAGAATCAACATGTAAAGTTCATCCATTGTAGAGAAAGCGGAAATACTGCCAGGTTGTCTTGTCAGGATAAGCTCTAGTTGGCGTGAAGGGTGAGCATCATCCGAGTCGACAAATCGAAGAACTGTAGCTGCATAAAGGAATTGGCCAGATGCCCTTCTTGCAAGTTCCTCCAATTCCTTTTCGGAGGGCCAAGGTATTCCGATCACGAACATCATGGACTTTCGCTTGAATATGGCATCAAATCCAGCCCGCAGATGTTCCAGCAGTTCTTGGCGAGTTTCGAAACCGTCGTCAAGTGTAATGGGATAGTGGTGTTCGTTGAGTGGTTGAGTGACAAATCTCTCATTAATATGAGCCTCAGGTCGGCTAGCTATTAGGAACCGAAGTTTAATGTGGTCCTCAAGGACGGCAGTAGAGATGGCGTTAAGAATGAGTTGCTGAGAATCAGGGACATCACATTCATCAAGTCCATCGATAATAACAATCGGTATGCGAAAGCGACCAGGCGATGGACTGCGACGAAGTCGACTAAAAGGACGCAACAAACCTTCAGTGATAGACCGGGGTTCCGGAGTTGTGAGAGGTTCAGTGATAAGACACCGGAATTGGGTATCGATTGACTTGGAAAAGATAGTAGGATGCTTGCTTAATGCCGTTTCCACGATTTTTTGCATACCAGGGATATTACTTGCCATCTGATAGGCAATAGTTGGTATGAGGTATTCTGCTTTATCACGACCAGGTAGGCCTCGGCCAAAGAAAAAACTCCCAGCAAGGAGATCGCTCGCTTGAGGATCTTTGCGAAGAGTTTCGGCAATTGTCTGCATAATGGCCGTCTTGCCATTTCCGAATGGTCCGTTGAGCCAGAGAATGCTCTCCCGAGGTTGAGAATCCTTGATCCATGTCATGATATCTGCCAGGACCTTTTTGCGGGTGCCCTCAGAACACCTCGGTGGGGGATCTCTAGCAGAAGCGTCATGCATGGCATCAAGAGAGGCCTTTTGAAGGAGAAGGTCTATGCCTGCAAACTTATTGTGAGAATGAGCTACTGGATCACGTCAAGGTCTCGTACCTGATTTGCTGGAAGTATCGATGGTCTGGATATTTTGTTGGCTATAATTGCCCCCGTGGAATGAAACATTTCCGGCATGGTCGATAAAAGCTGCAGTCTGTTCAGGTTGACGAGGAGACATGTCTGTACTTGAACATCTCAGACGGAGATGTGTTGATAAACCTAGTTATAAATCAAGCGCCCAATACAAATCACACCATATCGTCGCAACAATGCGTCATACGTTTCTCCGCCAATCGTTGCTGTCTCCTTCATCCGAGCAAAAATTCGTCAACAACCAGAAAAAAGACAGGCCGCTTCATAGCTAATCGTCTGTTGAAGCCTATGGATGGAGTCAATGATGTGATTGTCTCTCCAATGGAAATTTCAAAGATTCCAGTGGAGAAATAGACGCCTTCCGTCGGCCGGTACAGGTAGAGCATCAGGTTAAGTATCGGACATTAAACCATGTCGCGGTTTAAGCTTAACGTTGAAGAGCCATTGGAATACAGGTAACAAGAAGCGAAAATGACTATACCATTACTAATCAGGTTAAAATTAAACTTCTGTGCCGTAAATTATGTAGTCGAAAAAAAGAATATACATGAAGGAGGATGCCACTGCCGCTGAGCCGACACGGGACGATCCCTCTTTCACTGCTCTCTTGACACGATGATCTGCTCGCACCACGCCTCAAAGCCTTCGCCTCGATAATCTTCACTTTTGTCCTCTTCATCTCGATCTTTCCCACTTTGATTCGCATTATAATGTGTCTACAGTATTTGAAAGTCCAGTTTTCACGCAAGAAAAATTTGTATGAACGCACCCTATACCATGTCAGGCTGGCTGTCAAAAAGGGAAGCGGCAGTCGTTCAACCACTTCAGACACGCTTGCATCTTGAATAAGATCGTTCCGTTTAGTAAGGAGGAAGTGGATAGTCAAGAGATGATTGCAAATCTCCGTGTCAGCGGGTGTTTGCCGGAAGTGTGATTCCCAATCCACCTCGTCAAACATTTCATAACCCACTTTTCGGAGTTCATAAGGAAACCTGCAAAGGGTCCGAGTCAGTACGAACAATGGAAATTATGTGAATGGGGATTTTACCTGCCAGCCATAAATGATAGCCAGACGCTTATGTGATATTCGATAATAGCCCTATGGAACTTTGCAGACTCAGAGGCTTCGACAGAATGGTTCCAAAGAAATGATGCTTCAGTGTAGCAAAGCCGTACATCAGAAAATCTTTGTAAGAGCATTTTTGGGCTACCAGGGCCTTGACGGACGAGCGTTCCGAAAGGAGGGAGGTTGATAAGTTCATGGTGGAACTCCGATAAGGATAGAGGGTCATAGCAAAGTTTAGCGAAGACGAATCGCATGGCGTTGTGTTTCAACAAATTAATAATATCTCGCAATTTTTCTGCTGTATTTTCGTATTCTGGTATAGCCTCAATAATCTAAGATAAGACATCAGCATTTGTCAAGTCAATAAAATGAAGACTGACATGAAGTTGCCTGCATATCCATCCAAATCCCCATATGCCACGGTAGAATCCATCATGACTCGGCGTTATCCCCCGGGTCCAGGATTTTGCATGAAAGATTGCATGAAGTAGTTCAAAGACGTCTCGCATAAGCGATGCTTCTTCCCTGTCTCCCGTGGGACGGATGTCCCACCGCCACCATGTGAATTGACGAAAAGCCACTGAGAACCCTACCAACAGACGAAGTGGAGATATTTTCGAAGACTCTTCCAAGATGTCTACTAGTTTGGATCTTAACTCAAGAATCACATTTCTTCGGTATGCAAAATGAAACTCTCCTGATTCAGCTTCAGCCAAGAGAAACTCCTGAATTTCGTGCTTTATAACAACAATCAGATATTCCAAGTCTCCTTCATTGATGACTCGGAAGAAATACGAATTTTCTTTCAGAATTCGGAAAGTTGTCTGCATCGAGATCCCTACCATTTCGGATACTTGGAGTAGGGGTTTGAACGAATGGTGGGAATTATCGTGGTCGATTGTATGGAAAGACTTGAAATGCGGTAGTGAAACCACTGCTGCAATCTTGTAGACTGTCGAGGTTGGCAGCAAAGGTAAGTGCTTGTGATACGCCGAGTAAAGAATACGCCGACAAGCATCGAGGCATTCCTTGATGTCCTCCTGTGGTTTCTTGTGCTGAGAATGGAGATGATTGAGGAAAAAAACCGACGGCTATGATAGTACTAGAACCCACATATGCCCCTTGCAATGATCGGTAAACAACGACGATTGCCTCAAAGAACTCGGAGGGTAATTTAGAAAGAGGCGGTTTCCACCCCTTTCGAAAGTCATCAAGAACCTTTTGGAGGCCTGGCCAACTAAGAGAAGGCTGAATTCCGTGAACCTCTAGATCTGTTTCCAACATGTCCTTAGCAAGAGACCATGTGGCGCTATGAATAGATCCAAAAGATTTCGTCCTATGGCACCGGATCAGTGATTACGGGCCTGATGAATTTCAATGAAAATGTACCCTCGTAACAGACACTCCACAATGAGAGTGTCAAGATGAGAAGACACAATCTGACGGGCTGTGGTTGTGTCTGTGAAAAATATGCCACTTCTCGTCTTGTTGGTGAGAAATTCAATGAAGGATTGATGATGGACCGAAATGGTTGGAGAGTAGTGGTACGTGACCTCTTCCCAAGTCCAGCCATCTGGCAATTTCCATCGCCGTGAAGTGTCGGGTGCTGCAATAACGGCCGGAAGTCTCCGAAGGATGACCAGCAAATCTTCGTGTTCCAGGCCAGATATGACTCCAAGATTAGCCCGTTCCATACGGAATTTCATCATGACTTCACGCAATAATACCAGAGAACACAAAAATGAGGGAAGGTGTTCTTGAAGAGGACATGCTTCAAGAATCAGAGTGTAAAGTTCATCCATTCTTGAGAAAGCGGAACTACTGCCAGGTTGTCGTGTCAGGATTAGGTCAAGTTGGCGCCGAGGGTGTGCATCGTCTGAGTCGACGAATTTAAGAACTGTATGTGCATAAAGGAACTGACCCGATGCCCTGCGTGCAAGTTCCTCCAGTTCCTTTTCGGAAGGCCATGGTTTTCCAGTTGCAAACAACTCGGATTTTCGCTTGAATATATCGTCAAATCCAGTCCGCAGATGTTCCAGCAGTTCTTTGCGGGTTTTGTAATCGTCGTCAAGCGTAATGGGATAGTGATGTTTGTTGAGTGACCGAGTCATGAATCTCTCTTTTATATGGGCCTCAGGTCTGCTAGCTATGAGGAACCGGAGTTTGATGTGGTCCTCAAAGATGGCAGTAGAGATGGTATCGAGGATGAGTTGCTGGACGTCGGAGCCATCACATTCATCAAGTCCATCTATGATGACAGTTGGTGTGTGAAATGGAGGTGATGGCTTACGCAGAAATGAAAGAAAGGGAAGTTTGAAAGAATCAGTGATAAGAGATCGGGGTTTCGATGCCGTCGAGAGGCACTGGAGGGGCTCGGTGAGTAGACATCGAAGTTGGATATCCATTGATTTGGAAAAGATGGTCGGATTTTTTATTAATGCCATTTCGATAGACTGCCACATGCCAGGGATGTGATCTACAACTTGGTAGGCAATAGTTGGTATGAGATATTCGGCTTTATCGCGACCAGGCAGGCCTCGGCCAAAGAAAAAACTCCCAGCAAGAAGCTCACTCGCTTGGGGATCTTTTCTGAGAGTCTCTGCAATTGTCTGCATGATGGCAGACTTGCCGTTCCCGAATGGTCCGTTGAGCCAGAGAACGCTTTCGCGAGGTTGAGGGATTTTGATCCAAGTCATGATATCTGCTAGGACTTTTTTGCGGGTGCCCTCAGAACACCTAGGCGGTGGATCTCTAGCAGAAGCGTCATGCATGGCATCAAGAGAGGTTCTTTGGAGGAGGAGGTCTAAACCTGCGAAACTTGTAATTCAGAGTCAGTTTAATAGATCACGACGAGGGATCATACTTGATTTTTTGGAGATGTCTATGGTCTGGATATTCTGTTGGTTATAATTGCCTCCGTATATCGAAACATTGCCAACATTGTCGAACAAAGCAGCTGAGGCCTGTTTAAAGGACATGGATGTGAGGACAGCCTCACTCTAACGGCAGATATGTACTTTGACAAACACACCTGCCAATTTCGGATGAACATCACATTTTGTTCGTGTGCCCACTTGATCTTCAGCTTCAAGTCCTTCTTGTCATCTTGGCCTTGAGAACGAACCAGATGCTATCGCAATCAGACCACAAAATTCATCAAACTGTGTGTCATTCTGTAACGGGTGTGTTACAAATGGGGCTTATTTCTTCTCTTTCCGTATTTACACGAAGGCGTACTTACTCATTGTGTCGGAAAATTGCAAATTTGCATAAATGTTAAGATGTCACGGCATCAGCACATATAAGTCTGTCACCTTTTTGGGGCGATAACATGGTTCAGAAATCACTCATCCGGTATTATCTAAATGGCATTGGCTAAACAGCGTGATGCCATCGATCAGACAAATTCCTATTCGCAAGGATAATTCACGTTGGTGACGATGTTGAGTACAGATGCAGAAAATCTAGCATTATAAGAAGAGACATGATTGATGGTTGCTGATGATGTTAACCATCTCTGACAAGAATAATCAATGCAGATAAGAGCGACCACGTCCAATAGGAATAACCCCTTCTGACAAGGCTAATCATTGGTGATGAGGATGATTGTGACTAATAAAGACAACCATTTCTTATATGAATATTATCTCTGACAGGAATGATCAATGTAGATAAGAGTGATCATGTTCAATAGGAATGACCCCTTCTGACAATGCTAATCATTGGTGATGAGAATGAGAACAACCGTTTCTTATACCTGACGAGTTCTAAGAAGGAGAATCACCCTTGATGAAAATGGTTTTTACCAACTACAGTGATCAACACCGATAAGATTTTATGAATGACCATCCTCAATACGAATAGCTAGCTCTGACAAGATTGATCACTGTTGATGGGAATGATTTATCCTGATGAAAGCAATCCCCGCTAATTAGCATTCCGATATGAATGACCAGCTCTGACAAGGCTAACCATTGATGACAAAAGCAAGCAAAATTGGTGAGAATAATCAAGGCTACAAGCGTAAAGTCCAGTGAACGCATAAGTAATCAATTTAAACATAACTGATATCTTAAATTGTCATGTAGAATATGTAGTAAGGACAAACAGCATGGCACCAATCTAAGCATTGACCAATATTTCTTGGACTCCCTTGGCTTCCTGAGATCATTGCTGCCGGTGAGAATACATTTTTAGCAGTAATGGGGGTTGGGCAAGACATCAGAATTGCTGTGTCCAGAAGTTAGCATGTAAAAGGGTTGATATTCAGGCTTCGCTCACGATGCGTGGCCGAGAGAGACAATTTCTTGTATGGTAACATGGAAGCGTTCAATTCCCTGATGTCGGTCATCATGGATGAAGGTGACATCAGTGAGTATTCCAATAACCGACACGAAGGACCGATTGGATGGCACATTGAGCTTGCCCTGGATGCCGCCCTTGGGGCCGTTTGGGGCTTTAGGAATGATACAAAGAAAAGGGGCCAGCGGCTGAAGCACGTTCACTCCACCACCATCCCTTGCGTTCTTGTATGAGGAAATACCAACATTCACGTCGACGGTGAACGTCCTGTGGTCCACATTGGGGTTGAGTGCCAATCCTGTGATATGTAACGTGATCCGATGGTTGATAGCATCTGTTCGTGGCTCAACCGGCGCACGTCCAAGGGGTATGATCTATCAAGAAGGTTATAAGAAGCAAACCAATGAGACAAGTGCTATGGCCCAACCGAATGGATGTCCCCTACAAAGTCAGAGTCTGGCGGTGAGAATGGTAGGTTGAATCCATTCGATGGCACCTGGGCAATCTAGAAGCCAGAATTAGGGCTGCATGAGAGGCAAAGAATGGAATGGAAACTCACTGTGCCCCGAATCAAATAGAGTTCTGAGGGGCCACGACTAAATATGATTCTGTCGCAGCTGTTAAAATAGCGTAATGAGCCATAGAGACAGGGCAGGAAATCAATGGTAGGTGATCCAATGTAGAGTTGGGCAACAAGATTCACAGCGCAGGAGTTTGGCTCAGGTTCAGGACAACCAAGAAGAGCGAGTCCAGTAAAGGACACCAGCCCAGTGCAGTCGCTGACAGCTAGGAGTGGAAGAGGTGCAGGTGAATCTTTGGAGGAAGGTTAAGGTCAATGAATAATGTGGTAGATGAAGGAGTCACCTCTAAGGTGTTTTTCGATCTCCAATATACCTGCTCTAATATCCGCAATGTCATCCTTTAACCAGTCAATATCAAGCATCTGGAACTGCCTTTTCCAAGGCCGTTCATTAGCACCTTCGACTGATTCCAAGCCTCGTTTCGAGAGCCCCGGGTAGTATTTGGTGGGCAGGGATGCCATGGTGTGGAATGAATGGTTGAACGTCGTAAAAATTGGTTCGAAATCACTGTATATATATGCATCGCTGCGCAATTGTAGTCACAGTAAGATAGAGTCATTCGGGCCCTAGCCGCAGCATGCTACGGAGTGAACAAACGTGGATGTCGCAAGACGTGGTCGGTGCCGCGGTCTTATTGATGATTTAAATTTTTATTTTTATTATACTAGAGTGATACCCGTGCACTGCGCAGGGCATGGGTCTTTATTAATGTATGGCATTGTATACAGCTGGGCTCATCAAAGGGGAAAGGATAGAACTCTACCGAGGGTAAAGTTACTTAATAAGCCCCATGCCCCATGCAGCCACAGTCAGATGGGCCTGGAACAGAGCGTCGTCGAAGTCCATGAGTAGTCCGACAATACTGTGCCAAGGGCAACGTACTTGTACGCTAAGGTGAAAAGTTCCCTGGGTGGCCATCTCGATAATATTAGCAATGCCATGAAAGCGCCCTGCAATGCCGCCGCCACTGGGACCTGCTAAGTTGGAATGACATGAAAACAAAAACCCTTTTCTTATCTTGTTTTTTTTCTTTTACATCATTGAAACCCTCATCTATCTGACTGAATCAATCGTGATATCTATTAATAAGGATATGCAACAACTCAACGCCTGGTCAGAAACTGAGGGCTAGTCGTAGCACGGCCATCTCCAGGAGGCACAGTCAAAGTCTAAGGCAGGCGGTGGCGAACGGGAACTGTGTTTCTTATTATAATACATAAAGTTACATAATTCAAAAGCTAATCAACTTTCTGTCTCTTCACAGCAGAAGGAGAAGTCAGCCCTCCCCCACCATCTAGGTTGAAGCGAAACTTCTGGCTGCGGAAGAATTTCTGATCAAAGATGGTTGTTCCAAGCTCAAGATAGTCCGTTGCGGGTTCTAAGTAGCTATTTAATTAGCAACGCATGGAGAGGTGGCAGCTGACATACCATGGTAGTCAGCATTGCTAGGCCAGGTCACGGTGTACTCTCTGTTCAGCCCCAAACTAAGCAAGTGGTCATCAAGATTATCCCGATTCTCCCAAAGGACATTCAGAAGTGGGTCCCATGCAACAACGTTGGAAACCTGCCTTTTCAGCAAGGAAGAGTCACAACCAGGGGCTCCTCCATACCC
>JAIUJM010000283.1:0-19315 GCA_026262225.1 Inosperma sp. D86
GGGTGCCTCCCTCAATGCCCGGTAGACAGAACCGCCGGCTCCTTCAAACAGAGAATTACCAATAGGTGACGACGAGCGCTCGCGTTTGGTGGCCCTACTTGACTTAGTAGTCTTCCGAGATTTTGATTCGGATTCTGTTTCCGAACCAGAGCTGTCATCTGACGAGGCACTGTATTTCTTCTTCTTCAATTTCTTCCGCCGTTGATCGTCGGCACCAGATTCGTCGGACGATATCCGCTTTTTTTTCTTTCTGCGTTTACTCTTCTTATGGGAACTCGAGTCCGAGCTATCATCTTCATCCTTGCCTTTAGCACGCTTGCGTTTCGATGAGCGTTTGTGGGAGGAACCGGCCTCTTCGTCCGAAGAGCTAATATATTTGTTCTTCTTCTTCGCTCTCATATCACTCTTTTCATCATCTTCACCCCTTTTCTTGCGCTTTCGTTTTGATTTGGGATTTTCGTCCTGTGACTCGTCATCGGATTTATCTTCGATGGCGTCAATATTCCAGAGCGCACTACCAAACGCCGGTAACTAAACAAATATAAGTCAGCGTTTAGTAACAGGGACCAAATTATCCAACCGCACCCTTTCTATTTTTCCATCCAGGACTAGAACATTTAGGAGCATCTCGACATGTTCCACCGTGAGTTCTGTCTCTGTCAACCGTGCTTTCTTGAGTGAATTTCTGATCTGTTCGGCTGTCGGATAATGAGGCGCATTGGAAATTGGATACAACAGCCTATCGTTGCTATTCCGTCGCTTTGGGAAGCTCTAGACACCAAAAAAAGGAGTCATTCAATGCAGGGAAACGATACTTCCGGATCACCTACAATATCACTTATCAGTTTATAGCATGCTTCCGTCAGGTTGTGGATGAATTCCGTGTCGAGTTCATTGTCTGTGTACCAAGGTCCTCCCGTAAGTGAGATAGACGGCTCAAGACCTTCAAGCATATAAATTTTCCGCGTGATATGCTGCACCGACTGGACTCGCTTGATCAATCTCTTTTGGGTCAATGTTTTCAGACAACGGTCAATGACCGTCTGATGCAGGCTCGTCTTTGCTTTGAGGTGCTTAGTCCATATGCCTGGATCATCGCCAATTTCGTGGAACAACAATTCAAAATAGAATGGAGATTGTCAGTTGTCAACGGAAAAGGTGGAGCAACGGAGAAAAAGGTTCGCTTATCGGTCATACGGATGCAAACGACTGACATAAACTTGACATACCTTCGTTGCCTGAGCTCTTGATATGACTCAATACAAGGTTCTCCTCGCCCGTGAGGTCTTTAGTTCTATATGAGGATCAATATACGGATCATATCAATACCATTAACTTCAAAAAGAAACAAGAAATGGTCGGGGCTATGTTGTCGTACCACACGGAACTTGATTATCAGTGCACCAGGCAACAAAAGGTTGCCGTTATGGTTCCAATTTAAAGGAATGATGTTAGAATAAAGCAAACGTACGCGGCTATTTCTTCTTTTCCGACCGCTCTAAAGACCAGCTGGCCAGCAGATGTGGTCAACCCTTTGAATAAACCGACCGCAAGGAGAAAGTTGAGTGCATTTTGACGCTGTGCTGGATCTGGAATGATAGATTCGGCTTGTTTTGCTGTCAGTTCCTGTACACAAAAAAGACGTCTGATTTTAGATATCTAACGATAAAAGAAACCAGGGGAGAAATGGCCATGTACTTTTGTGGGCGCTGACAATGCAGCCTGATGTAGTCGACTCTCGAGCTCGTTTGGAGGCCGTTTACTCATTGTGAATAAGAGTTTAAGTTAAGGATCGGCGTAGATTTATTCAAAGCGTCACAGATCAAAGTTGATCACATGATATTGATTGCCGAAGATGCCTTTGTAATTCAATGGGAGCCTGTGACCTGCAAGTGGGAATGAACGGCTGGCTCAATTACTTCGGTATCTTGGAAGATCATAACAAATCTCAGGGGTGACCTCACCATGACGAATATGTAATAGCCACCCCAGACTCGTGGGTCCAAATTTTCACAGTTAATATGGCCATTTCTGCGTGCAAGGAAGAGTCTAAAACGGTGAAGAAAAACAGCGATCTGGCGGGAATGTAGTAGGTCTCTAAGGAGGCCGCTTGTTTCAATTTAGTCACGGCACAAAACATGTGGACGTTTTTTTTAGGGCTTTGCTAATTCAGTTTTTGTGACCTGGGTGTGTCAGCCGTCAATAGCTTTGTTGGACACTGCTAGAATGGTGGGTCCGTTCTTTGTACATACTATACTTGCTTGAAGGTTGTAACGGCATTGAAATGTATAAACTTAAAAAGGCTGTTTGTGAGTAGGATGACCCGTCGTTGGCATGTGGAACAATTAGAAAAAAAGTCACCTGCGCGGCGGAAACAAAATCCACGCGCAAGCTCCTATTATGGATATTGGGTCCGTTCTCGTGTGAGGCGACCTGAGAGGCGTTGCTAATGGCCACCTTGTGTCATTTATCCAGGGGTAGTGGTTTCAATTGGTGTCTACACAATATCAATGATCGTGATGCAATTCGAAGAGAAAACTCCATTTCGAAATAGTCACCCAACGGACAAGGATGAAATAGTAGTATTTAGTCATATACATAGGGTCCATAATACACGTGTTAGAGATATGGTAATTTTGGGGTGAACAGTAAATAGGGATGAGTCCACGTATTTTGACGCATTAAGAATTTAACTAGGACCTATGTATGAAGGTAAGTTCTAAAGAGAAAGTAAAAGAAAAATTAGGGTTCGGAATGGAGAAAAATCTAAATGAATCAATAGGGAAATATTAAGTCAGCATAGATGTTGTCTAAGAGGTTACCGTTGGTTGTGATAAGATTATTGGTATGGAAGGATGGGGTATGCCACACTTTGCTATCGTCGTGGAAGCTCTTTTTTGAGGAAATCCAATGGAATCCCCAGATCTCGCAGGTCTTCAAATCGGGAAGCGATGTTAGAGCGTCGGTGATGTTGGCAAAATAGGTCTAAGGGATAAGAATCATGTGAGAAAAGAGAATATTCGGTTGTGTGGTCAGCAATGCTTACAGTATCGGGCAAGTCCGTGAAAGTGAAAGTGGTGACGATGCGGAGATGCTGGAGACGATCCATGCAGCTTGTGAGAGTGGCAATGAGGGAGAGAGAATGTGAGCTGCTGTTGGCGCCTAGTGCGAGAATGGGTGCTGTGGACAAGGCGAGATTGTGGGCGACGTCCTCTGTGAGGTCACCTGAATTGAGATCAATGTATTGGATGGGACGACCTGGGACGATGAGCTGAGCAGCGAGAGCGGAACCCGTAAAATGGGCTAAAGATGGTATAGCGCTGCTGGAGAGAGGTTGGAGGATTGAGTCCGAAAGGGGAATGGAATCGATCTTGAGTTCAGTGATGGAGGTGGACTTGTTTAGGAAGTGAACGAGATGGGGTTCGAGATGGAACGAACACGCGAAACGTTGAAGTCGTGGATAAAGAGTATCGTTAGACAAGACCCAACTGGCAGACTGGTCTATATAGACGTCGAGTGATATGAGCTCTGACATATTTGCGAGAGCGTGTGCGAGGGTGTTGTGGAACGACCCTCTATGGTCGTCGAATGGGTTGAGACGAACGGCGAAAGACCTGACATAAGAGGCGACGAGGGTGTTGTGTGCCAATGTGAAGACACAGGATAAGTTCCTGGAGAACGCATTAAGAGATATCTCTCTGTATAGAACGCGCTGAGCAGCGTGGTGGCATGCGACAGACGTTCTCGAGAGGACCGCGAGATGAGGAGGAGCGAGGAAGCCGCAGAGTACGTCGAGTAGTTCTTGGGGCAGTGACTGCATGGTTGGCTGGGTAGCGTTTGGGGGGGCTGAGTATAAATACTAAAATTGATCGCCGTGTGAGTGGAGGATTGTCGCAATAATCTCGATCCAGGGTCCTGTCCCAGAAACGGAAATACTCGCCAATTACAGTGGATATCCTCTCTTTTTCTCTATCCACCATGTTCTTTCGTCTATCCCGACATTCGCCTCTAAGGAGATCACTGTCATTCAATGGTAGGGTCTTATGACGCTTCATTTCAACCCGTTTCTTCATTTTTTTTTCAAATAGCACCATATCCTCAGCGAACTCACACCTGTGGCAGTCTATCATCAGACGACGCAGGAAAAAATGTAGTCTTGTCAGGTTGGATTCTGCCTGAAAGGTATCTACGTTTCACCTTTATTCCAACTCAAACCCATCAAAACACAGGAGAATCAAGTCTATAAACAAGTCCTTTTTTCCTCTCAAGGATTCTTATGGCACCACACAGCTTTTGGTAGACCATGCTCAGGGTTCCTCCTTCTCCCAACTTTCTTCTATTCCCGTAGAATCCGCTGTCCTCATTCAGGGCAAAGTTGCCCTCCGGCCTCCAGAGGCAATCAAACCAGTTGAGTTTCCTCCTTCACACCATCAAATTTAGCGTCCGGAACAGAACGGTGTCCCCCAGGGAAACACTGGCACTGTTGATGTCCACGTCGAAAATGTTACCCTGCTCAACCCTGCTTCTCCACATCTGCCCTTTCTGCCTTCCAATCATCACAATCTCGTCCGTCTTCTCTTGGCTCTCACACTTGACACTTGACACAATCTTTTTGCGCAGCCAAACGAAGAACTCCGTGCTCGGTACCGATATCTCGACCTTCGTCGCTCAATCCTGTCTGACAACATAAAAAAGCGCAGTAGAGTGGCGCAAATCGTTCGATGTCTACTGCATGAACATGGTAATTCATTTATTCATTTGTAGCAAAGCTTGATCTATTGACCTCGGTGATTCTCGAGACTTCATCGAAGTTGAAACGCCTCTTCTTTTAAGATCCTCTCCTGAAGGCGCACGAGAATTTCTCGTTCCAGCTCGTACCACCTCTCAACTTTCATCCAATTCTACCCTCTCTTCCACCCGAGAACCCCACTTTTACGCCCTCGCTCAGTCGCCCCAGCAGCCAAAACAGCTTCTCATTTGCTCTGGAGGCATCGATCGCTACTTTCAAATCGCGAAATGCTTCCGTGATGAGGACGGCAGGAAGGACAGACAGCCCGAATTCACGCAGGTCGATCTAGAAATGGCATTCGTTTCTTGGGGGGATAACCAACCCACTGGCGATCCTTCCACCGCTCAGACTGCTCATACCTCCACAGGTCTTTGGAGAATCGGAGGGCGTGAGGTTCGCGAAGTAATCGAGAAGCTCATTCAGAAGATCTGGCGCGACGTTCGCGGAATCACACTTCCAGAAACATTCCAAGTGATGACTTATCATGAAGCCATGTCAAGAGTAAGCGATATAACGTGCACATGTTTCTTCCCATTGAATTAACTATTTTCCCCTTGTATTCATGAATTTTTCTTTTTAAGTTTGGTTCCGACAAGCCTGATACTCGTTTTGGTCTGGAGGTTCGTGCAAGGTTGAATAGAAGACACACAGTTTAACATTTTTATGAACCCACAGATCATCAATCTCACTGACTTGCTACCTCCGCACGGCTTCGACCCGTCGGTCTCGTCCGATATGCTTCTGGAGGCGATCGTGGTCCGCAAGTCTGGTGATGCACAATTCATACCTGCCTCGCGGTCTTGTAATTCAGATGCTGGACCTGCAACCACACACACGGTAAGGCTATTCACTTTGTTTGAGATGAACACGTTGAACTGACGGTGATCTGCGGCGCTGGTGGGCGAATTCCTAAAACGCAGGAGTGTGCCATCATATCAGAAACTTCTCGCACGGCATGGCTTTTAGATAGCGAGATGGTGGCTCACATACACCCGGGGTTGACTGCAGAACAGCAAGCACATATCTCCAATGTCCTGAAATTGAATATCGGAGATCACGTTTGGTTGTCCTATCGTCGGAGAGTGCCGAAGGTAAGGTTTTTGCCGCACAGTGAGAGATAGTAAAAGCGATTTGATATGTGTTCTCTGGGCAATTTGCCGATTCCGTGTCCCAATACTGACATACCTCTTTCGACCAGGGTGGTTCGACGGCCCTGGGCCGATTGCGATTGCAAATCTTCGATCGCGCTCAACAACTAGGTGGGTTCACCGTCCATCAAGATCCTGTCATTAAAAACAGAGGAGCATGCCTTCCTCATTTCTAACCGTTAAGAACTTCCAACACACAATTCAAATGCCCTAAAATTTCAATCTGATTAATTTTCTCTCATATTTTTTTTTCACTTCCCAGGACATTTTATTGTTAGTCAGGAACCCCGTTTCTTATGGATAACTGAATTCCCCCTTTTCACCCGTGATGACTCAGACAAAGATCATCTTGCGCAAGGGAGATGGAGTAGCTCTCATCATCCGTTTACTGCTCCCATGTGGCAAGATATCGCGGCACTCTACCAGGGTGAAGCCGAGATGGTGTGTACCTGCCCCTTAAGACTCATCCGCTGACAGGCTGAGCCCTTTTTCCTCATTCGTTGATATCACTCCTCGATGACGATTGTTATAGGTGCGTGGCCAACACTACGATCTGGTCCTGAATGGGGTCGAAATTGGGGGAGGCTCAGTCCGCATACACGACCCTGTCATGCAAGATTTCATTTTTACTGACGTTCTGAAGGTGTGTCCATGTGCTATTTAATTAAATTTCCCTCGCTTCGCCCGTAGCCGTATCAATTTTCTTTTTGGTAATCGGTTCTTTCAATTTACTTACTCAGCATCGCATCGCATCGCTTTTGCTATCCTGTTTTCTCACCTCCATCTTTTTTTTTCCTCTACAGTTGAGCGAAGAGGAGAAGGCCCCATTCAAGCAATTACTTCACGCCCTTCAGTGTGGGGCTCCGCCACACGGGGGCATCGCCCTAGGTACAGTCTCGTTTTCAATTGCGATCCTAGCCGATATCTGTAACAAGCCTTCGGGCCGCTCTTCCGCTTTGTTTTTCCAGGGTTTGATCGTCTAATGGCCATTTTATGCAACACGTCATCCATTCGAGATGTTATCGCATTTCCAAAGTCAGCTGCTGGAACAGACTTGCTCTTTAAGAGCCCTTCAACCGTCACCGACTGCGTTCTTCAGGACTACGGCATCAAGAGCCGGCTGCCAGATGCAGCACCACTCAGGTAATATCCCATTTATGGGTAACAGGAGTGATCCGGCGGCAATTGCCTTGACTGTGCTACTGTCGGTCCCTCGTTTGAGGATCCCTGTGACGGTATGGGACGTCTGGGATAGACCGATAGATCATAGATGTCAATGAAAAATAGAAAGTAGTACTAATACTAAAAATGATACAATACACAAGCGATATGAACTGTCACTAAGTCTCCTGGATGTGATCATCAAGATCGCCATTTGCGTGACCACGTTGTTGCTCATAGACTGTAAAATCAGGAAGAGAAATATTTGAATCTAATGGAGGTGTGGATGAAGATGGGAATAACAAAGAATTTCGCGGGGTTTCATCGTCCCCCTCAACAATTGTGGGATTGCGATATGGCACGTTCCATTCGAAATGTGGGTTAGGGTCCTGTACAGATGCTGTGTCACCAACGAGCAGAGAAGGTAATAATGTGGGGTTCTGAGGGGCCATATGGTGGTTATTGCTTTGAATGCGCATTTTGTCTTCGTCTATAACCGCCAAAACAGAGCGTAGCTTTGTCTCAGCTTTTTTAACCGTCCCAGGAGGTACAGAATGTCTACGCGAAGACCCTTTCGGCGGTGATACACTTCTCGAAAGAGGTGATGCTGATCTCGGAGGCGTAGTTGACCGAGGAGTAGCAGGGAGTGATGAAACGTTTGCCCACTCTGCTGACTCGGGTAGCAGTATCGCTCCGTTGGTGCCGGGGAGCCAAGAGGCAATTTTATTGTTTGTTAAAGACGTTTGAAATGAATCCATTGAATCACGTTCGGGAGTCGTTCCGGCTCTTGGACTTGTCGACGACGATGCCGGATTAGGTGTCATGCTAATCGATAATGGCGCAAGAATGCTAAAGATTTGGTCTTCGGATTGAGGGGGGCCATACGAATCAAAAGGATCAGGCACAGATTGGAGCATTGGTTCAATAACAGGGTCAGAACTGTCCTCGGGGAGACGAGTAACAATGACGGTCAGGAATGGAAAATAGACAGCTTGAATGACTTACGCTTTCGACGTAAAACGATCAAAGACATCCATTGTAGAACGAACAACAAGACAGACCTGTCGAGGATTTCAATTAAATGAGTCGGCTGATGGTTTTAAGCGGACAGGACTCACTTTACTCTGCACCACATCCCAGACTTCCTCCTCATGTTCTATTATCTCTTGATAATGGGACGACTTTAGTTCATCCAACTCGTCCACCTGACGCTGTAGAACCGCAAGTGCCTCTCTGAAGGTCTGAAGATCTAGGATATGCGTTTGTTAAGATTGGCCTCATTACGCCCACGAGATGGTCAGTTCTGAAAACACTCACTCCTCTCCTTCTTATTCATATTTCGTGTTTCTGTGTCATGGATTACCTGGCTCTTTTCACGAAGTACACGCTCATATGATTGAGAGCGTTCCTGTAGCATTGCGACGATCCATATTAGCAAAAATGGTAATCGAAATATCAACATGAGAAACAGACGGTAACAACGGCTTTGTAAGAGTCAAGGTGCTGTCGGAGTGGCTTTTCAAAGCTCCTATCGAGCGACTCCGCCTAGAGTGATACTAAAATTACAACGGCAATATTGTTTAAACGATGTAGGACGCACCAAAACGTGCCAGAGGTTGCCCATAAGATGGTGTACCCCTGATGATGCCTGCAACCGTGTTCCAGCTTCATAATTGGGGCCTTTCAACCTGGTGTAAGGGAAATAAATAAAGTCGACCTGGAGTATTATCAAAACTGTTACTCACCCGCTACATCGCTGCATAGCATCCGCAAATGCTGCCGTTGCTTTCGACATTGTGAGAAGTGCAGCCCGATAAGTTCCACATGTACTGAGAAGCTGGGAACAAGCAAACCCAAAAGGAAAAGTCAACAAAGAGGTTTGAATGTGGGTGTTCTTTGGAATAGGCGAGGTCCGAGGTGAACTTACATCTTCGTATGCCTGAACCGAGGATTTCAAATTTGCACGGGTGATGATCTTTGATGGACCGTCTGCGCCAAAGCGCATCGTCGATACATTTGTTGCTTCGGTAAGAGTCGGTGAAGGAGGCCCTGGAGATGTGTTACGCCTTGAGCTGAAGGTGAATGAGCGCAGTGACTTTGGAGCCATGGCAGATTGAGTGAGACGTTGCTTCTTGCGCGCGCATGCGCAGTTGAATGTGATATGATTTCTGTTTACAGCTACGTGACATGATGGCATTTCTAACATCTTAGAAGAGCCTGAAGGCATATTTTTCAGAATTCCTTGTCATATCAAAGGTGAAGTACAGGACGAGATGACACGAAAATTCGACGTTTCAACGCCAACGCGACGGGCTGAAGTACAGTTCTTTCCTTCCAGTTTCAGGCCTTCGTTAAGATTTACTTTGTTGCAGATTGAAAGGCTTATGTACAATCTCCGCCGTCGCTTCCATCCTACGAATAAGAATACGAAGTGAATCAACAGATGGTATTGAAACAGGATATCTTCCATTGCCAAACGTGCGTCAATTAGAGTCTTCAATATGGTTCTGAAAGATGGGACCTTCTGAGACGTTTATCTCCAAAGGGAACGGACATGGACATACCCTATTTGCTTTTCCCTCCAGCTAACATGCTCATCTTGTCCGGTGCATCCCGTAGATAGAATAGCTTGGCTCTCCGCATCCTTCCTCTCGGTGGCGGCCGGATAACCCTGACCTCCTTCACCCCAGGTGCATTCGGAAAGAATTGCATCTCGATGCCTATCCTGTTCAAGATGTTTCGGAGAACAATTGACGAATCTGGTCCTCTTCGCCGAATAGATATTAACACCCCCGTAAACATCGTCGGCGCTTGTTCATTTACGACGGTGACTATGCTTCCGACCTTCAAGTGGGTAGATGACCGTCTTGAGAACAGGGAATACATCATATCTGCTTTCCCCGGCGAAAATAGCGTCCGTTGAAGATAAGGCATAAGGCCTTTGCCCAATTTCAGACCTTCAAGTGGGACGTCCTTGGGGTAAACATTGTTGGGAATAAGTGCAGTTTTCGAGAAAGGATACGTTGCAGAAGTCGATGAGCTTGATGATGCTCTTCTGGTGGCCGTTGTGGATACTAGTCGTATAGTCGTCTGGCAGAACTTCGAAAACATGGTGTCTGAAAAGGAAAGTGAGGGACAACTCCACATTTATTTGATTCCTTATGTAATATGGCCTTGTTTGCAGGCGCTGGTCTGTGCTCAGTGTGCTGGTCGATTAAAAAAATTTGGCAAATGTGGGCCTGAAACAATTGTAGATGTGTAGTATATGGTGTATTACGACAAATAATATAATTCGAGGGCAGTTGGTATACGTAGTAAGGCAGGATTGGAATGATCTTGGTGACAGGCAAGACAACAGGATGCATAATACAACCCGTTCCATTTTTGACAATTGAGGGCGCGGTAGTTAGGTTTTCAATCAATATCCACGGCCGCGACCCCTGTAAAAATTTAGTTAGTGTTTGACCAATGAACAAGAAGAACAAAATAGAACCTGCCACGGCCACGGGTGTAAGGAGAATACCCCGAGTATCCTCCTCTGTATCCTCCTCTGTAATTACCACGTCCCCTTCCGCGGCCACGGTTGAAGCCAGGAACATTTGTCCGCTTAGCGGTTACCTAGCAAAACGAGGTTTGGGTGTCACAGAACGAGATTCGTTGCGAACGCAACCAACCTTAATCAGTCGACCCCGGAATAATGAGTTGTCCAGAGCAAGAGCTGCGTCTACGTGTTCTGGTTCTGCAAATTCAACATATGCATACCTTGTAAAGTAAGGTTAGAAGGCAAAGCAGAAACAAAAGGTGCAACATAATCATACCCTTTTGGATGACCGGTAAATTTATCGCAAAGAATGGTCACTCGATTAATGGTTCCACAAGCTTGGAAGTGCATTTGAATTTCTTCTGGTGTTGCTGCATAATCGACCTGGAAAACCCATTGAGTATGACGATTGACAGACATTCGACAGGTCAATGCTGACATTTCCAACATAAACACTTCTCCCATCCGCAGCTAATTTGTCTTCCTCAGACCCTAGCGCACTACCGGTTTCAGCAGCATTAGATTCCTTCTCTGCAGCGGCTTGCAGCTCTCTTAGTTTATTTGCCTCTCTCTCCATCTCGGCGACGCGCTCCTTCATGAGCAAGATTTCCTAAAGAAGCAAATTGAGAATAAGCGGTCAAACTTAAAAGGGTGTTAACTGTTGTCTTACCTGTGTCTCCGCATCGTCAGCATCTTCCAGCGTATGGTCACCAGCGCCATTTGATGCAAGCTGCGTCTCGATGTCGTTCATTTGTGAGTTAGCAAAGACTTGTTTGCCTTTACGCCGAACCTCACGGTGCAGCCAAACATAGTCACGTGGCAAAATAACGCAGCACAGGTTGACATTGACAATGACGGCCGCTCACAGTACTTGAAAATTGGTTAGCGCTCATCGCAACGTTTGAGGCAGTTCAATGAGGCAAAATTTGAGTCTTGAAAGATAAGCAGTAAACTCTTGGGCATATGTAGGACGACGGTGACGTCTCCTCTTGGTAATTTGCCCGTTATCTTATCACAACATGCACATGCATTTTCCCCAACTTAGAACTACAACTACCCCAAGACATTCAATTGCAATATAAACCATTGACAGTTTACACCAAATTGCAGTTATCATCGGACGCCACCAGCAAATAACCTCACAAGTAACCCTGATATATGCGTTAACGTTTCTCCGACGCAGTTCGGCTGTTTCGTCATATCCGACGACGTTGAGGTTTCTGCCTTGAAGTGTTGAACTCGGCCGAAACGTCGGGGACAAATTTGAAGGCCTTAACGACTGTCAGAGGAGGCTGGGTTCGCCTCGTCATATCATGCGCACAACGTGCATGCAGGATGTTGCCATCCAGTCGCACAGCCCTTAATTCAATCGATTTGAGATAAAAGCAGTGAACCAATTTTACCCGGCGAGAACGATTCTTTGTTGCTGTTCGGCCCGATCCAGGCACGTGCCTTTAAGCAGACCCTACTTTTGTGGTGCAATCCGGAAAAGATTGTTCTATTCATCATTCACCATCTATACGCAACACCATGGCGAAGAACGAAGAGCCTGGCTCAACCGTTCAAGGCAAGAAAAAGCGACCAGACGATGATTCCATGTTAGAAGATGTCGTATCTAAGCCACTACAATTGCAGAGGCGACGAGTATGGAGAGCATGTGAGAGTTGCCGGTATGTCTATCCAGCGCATCGCAACACGATATGTTGAACACATATTTTCCTCTTTCATATCGTATAGACGCAAGAAGATTAAGTGCGACGGATGTGAACCAACATGCTCTCAATGCAGCCTATCCGGGTCGCAATGCACCTGGCTCCAAACAAAAGATCGTGCAGCTTTGAGCAGACAGTACGTCCCGCCTTCTCCTTGCATGTGGCATGGACGGAAAATGACGGCTTTTCAGCTATGTACAGGAACTGGAGGCCCGATTGTTACATATGGAATCCGTGTTTCAGAAGATTGCCCCTGTCATTGAACAACAGGCGGCAGCTTCCGCTAGCGGTTCTACCCCTACACCAATTGACCCAGAAACATTGGCACCAGCTGCTGCGATCGTCAGGTCGATTGCAACCCAGAACCAATCCTCAAGCACAGAATCGTCTCCGCCTCCTTCTGATAGGAAAGAAGAAGATGTCAGCGAACTTTTCGGTCAGCTGGCATTGGACGAGTACGGTCATATGAGATGGATCGGTGGCTCATCAACTATGTCTCTCATCCAATCGTTCAAAGCTCTCACGACCTCTCCTCTTCATCGAGTTTCCCCGATGGAGGAGGATCCTCAGGCACCGGGACCAAGCGTAAATAAGCTATATTTCCCCGCGGCCGTATATTTTGGCAAAGTACATGCATTACCAGGACCCGAAGAAGTAGAATTTCCTGTTCGCGACCTTGCTGATAAGCTGGTGAGTACCACAGTACCAAGTTTTAGGGGTTGATGGGGTAATCTTCCTTTCATTTTAGGTCGATGCATACTTCTCTCGCTTGCATTTCCTAATGCCAGTCATTGATAAGCCTTCTTTCTTCAGAACATATGCCCACGTTATGGACCATAATAATAGCCTGGATGTCGTCCGCGCTGAAACACCCTTCATGTCTTTGTTATTTGCAGTCTTCGCATGTGCTGCTAATTTGGTTGAAGATCACAGATTGACAATTTCTGAACGACATGACGATGGGGGCATGGGAATGGTCTATTATGAACGGTACGTTTACCTCCTTAATTCCCTTGCGCGAGAGCGCTCATCTATCTATTAGAGCATTGATTCTCCAGTATATCAGTCATCCAAATGTCCACGTTGCACACGTCCAGTCCTTTATCTTGATGTCGTCATTTTTATGTTCAGTCAATTGCCTCCCTCAAGCGTGGATTTTGATAGGGCAGGCGGTTCGGGCCGGACAGGACTTGGGTCTTCATGTGCGTGATTTACACCACCTTCGTCCGCGAAATTAAACTCCCATTCCCACAGCGTTCACCCCGAAAACTTCTTATATCGCCCATCGAAAAGGAAACAAGACGAAAGATATGGTGGGGTGTGTATACACTTGACCGTATGCTGGCGATTGCGCTAGGCAGACCGTTGGGCGTCAATGATTCTGATTGCGACGTTGAGCTGCCTGTAGATGTGGATGATGAGCACCTACCGGAGTATTTCGGCGGTGCAGTGATGAAACAGAAGCACCCTCCGCTGATGAAAGGTATTATTGCTTTGATCAAGCTGTACGAAATTGGGGGTCGGATTCTCCGACAAGTATACGCACTCGAAAACTGCAAAGACCATCTGGAACCAGAACGCAAAGCAATACTACAACAAACGGTGGAGTCTTTGGATAATGAACTTAACAGGTGGTGCGATGACCTTCCGGCTGTGTTCAAGTCGCAGTCGGAAACTGATGAACAAGTGTCTATGGGTGCAGTGCTGTGCAGTCATTACTATTCTATGCTCACCACTCTCCATCGCAATTTATTGCCTGTGAAGCGCGATCAGCCTGTCACACCGAAGTCTACAATCAAGGCGGTTTCCTCTGCACGGTCTTGCATTCGGCTTGCACCATCTATGAAACACGTAGTCCCTCCTTCGCACCACCTTGCCTTTTTCATCCAGCATCTATTCAGTTCTGCCGTCATTGTTTTGCTTTATGCTATGCATGCGACAGACCCACGTGGTGCTGCCTATGCGATGGAAGAAGCAAAGAGCACGCTCAATGCACTGGAATCTTGGGAGGGACATTGGCCTGGAGCAAAGAAATGCAAGGATCTGCTCAGTGATCTCATTAACACGGCCACCGATGCAATCGCCCATGGAAAGACATTCTCTCCACCGCCAAATGCGCCATCACCGACGAATGGACCCTCCTCACACGAACGCCGTCGTTCAGTTACAATCGTCCCTACGTCTGCTCGCACAGCAAAGTCCAGAACTAGGCGAACTCAGTCTCGTGATCCAGGTTCTTCTAGCCGGCGGATGGCAGCTGTGTCTCCGTATCGTGTTGATGGTGGTATGTTCACTTCTTTTTCTTGTTAAGGTTTTACTCAAATACCCCAATCAGGTCAAAGGGCCAGGTCATCTTCCCGAAGGCGAGGTCGTGATGAGGCGGAGAGCCTCGATCGTGGTCTCGATCGACCAGCCACGACAACATTTTATCAATCATTCTCTAGCCCAACTCTAGGCCCTCATAAATCGACGAGCGCCAATAGCTCTCCTGCATCGCTTAACTTGCCTTCTCCACCACCTGCCATGGCTACGACAAGCGATTCTGTCCAACCTCCGCAACCCCAGGAAACCAGTCCACTTTCGGCGAATGCCTCAAAGAATGCGAACAATTACCCATATAGTCGACCTGGTCAAGTTTCGCAATTGCAATCACCTCAACGTTATGATTTTGAATATGGAGTACCACCAAGTGCACTGAGCCAACCAAGCACACAGCAATGGAATGGGAGCAACGGGGATCCAGCGCTCTTCTCACCAACGGGAGCCACTGACCAACAGCTTTACGGTTTCAATCCATACTCTCCTCTGGATGTCTATCAAGGCTACGACCCAGCCGTCGATATCGCCGGCGGATTCAGTGGTTTATCTTCGCCCACGTCAGCTGCCTACCCAACGAGCTTACCCTTCCGAGGTTTAGATTACATCCGAAACTACAATCCGAATGGGTATGGTACCAACGAGCAGGATTCATTATGGCAGAGTTATGATCCAGGTGCGTTCGGCTACGACCCCGACCTGCCGTTCAATTTGGGAGATACAACCAACGAATTGCATGATACTGTTCCCCAGTCCTAGTTCCTCGCCCAAAAACCAGAAGTCACATCTCTCTTATCAAATTAAACCAATTCGTGCTGTGTTCTGATTTTTTTTTGCTTCCGTAGTTCATATTTATTATCTCTCGGACGCCCCTCCTGTGCATGTCATGTAAGTCGTCTCTCTGTTTGTAGCCTTATTAAGTCGATTCTACCTCTGTAAAACGCATTACGTTCATCTTTCTCCTCACTTCTGATTATATTACGCATAGTATCTTACTGTCGATGTTCGAAGTAATTCATTTTTTTTGATCATGTACAACTTTAGTAAAGTTGGATGACTACAAATGTAGTAAACATGATTGCCGGAACAAATGACGTCGCTTGGTTCTACATCTTTACCTTCATAATGGCACACCATCCTGTTGTTGAGTACACATCTGAGGCATCATGGGCTATGGTACCTCTATGTTAACTGGTGTATTCATTGAATCTAATTCTTGAACTGCCAGATAGAGGATAAGTTCTCCCCGTATGCAAAAGAAACACTAGCGAAGGTGATCAAATTCATGGAGGTGAGGAACTATCATTGCACCTCTTGCTTCTATTCACAAACTATTTAAATTATTTAACAGGATGAAGTCCTCCCCGCTGTCAAAGTGGCCCATGAGCAAATCCCAACCAACCCCGAAAGACGATGGAGAACCGTAATACCCGTTGTAGAAGAGTTGAAAGGAAAGGCCAAGGCACTTGGGCTTTGGAATTTGTTCCTCAGCAAAGTACATTACCCAACGTTTGGAGTTCCTCTCACGAATCTTGAAGTAAGTAAGATGGTCAACTCTGGAAATGGAGAGGTTGATACCTCTGTGTAGTACGCTGTAATGGCTGAAATCATGGCTCATGCAGGCCACATAGGTCCAGAGTCGATGAATTGTTCTGCTCCTGATACAGGAAACATGGGTATATAATCCAAGGTTTTCCGGAATTGAACCTTGCTGATAGACAAAGCCTTTCTTCGTAGAGGTCCTCGCTCGATATGGCTCACCTGAGCAGCAGAAAAAGTGGCTGGTTCCACTGCTTAATGGCGAGATACGTTCTGCCTTTTCAATGACTGAGAAGAATGGTATGCCCTCAGTCTGTAATGAAGGGCGTAGTGCTTACTTCGTACTCAGTTGCTTCGTCTGATGCTACGAATATTCGGACATCTATCAAAAGGGAAGGGAATGAGATAGTTATTAATGGACACAAGTGGTAAGTAGTCCATAATTTTTTTCACGACTTCTTGATGCCATTTCTTTACACCTCTAGGTGGATCAGCGGCGCTGGCGATCCCCGCACCAAAGTCCATCTCGTCATGGGCAAAAGCGACCCTAACAACAAAAGCGCATATCAGCAACAAAGTGTCGTTATCGTGCCAGCTGATGCACCTGGCGTCAAAGTCATCCGTCCGATGCATGTGTTTGGGTACGACGATGCACCAGAAGGACATTGTGAAATTATTTATGACAACGTCCGTGTTCCATTGGGCAATCTCGTGCTTGGATGGGGACGGGGCTTCGAGATTATTCAAGGGAGATTGGGGTAAGTGACAAAATACTTTGTCCGCATTTATACGTTCCATGCGATTGTATTGATGATGTTTGACCTGCAGGCCTGGACGGATCCACCATTGCATGCGGTCCATCGGGGTTGCACAAGCCTCACTCAATTTGATGCTTCAACGTGTTACTGATCCAAATCGGAAGACATTCGGGAAATTCTTGCACGAACATGGGACCGTCGTGGCTGACCTTGCCAAATGTCGTGCTGAAATTGAGAGTGCTCGGTTGCTCGTCTTGAGTGCGGCCCAACAGGTGAATGAAAATTATTCACATAAACCCATTGTCTAAACTTAGTCATACTTTTGGATAGATTGACAAGCATAAAGCAAAGGGAGCCATGCAAGAGATTGGTATTGCCAAGGTATACCCGCTTTATTAAGTACTCTCCAGGGAAAATTACATATTTTCTTGCAGTTCGTTGTTCCATCCATGGCTCTTGAAGTTGTCGACCGTGTGATCCAATCCTTTGGTGCTGAGGGTGTTTCACAAGATACCGAACTTGCCATGCGTTGGGCCCAACTACGCACGCTTAGGATTGCTGATGTAGATTTTCTCTTCTTCTCAGCCACACAGCTGGCTAAACCTCTAATTAGGGCCCTGATGCCGTCCACATTCAACAGGTTGGACAAAGAGAACTGAAACGGGCTCCAGGATTGGTAAAAAAAGCTCAGGAAATCAAAAAGAGGGAAAGTGCATTGATGGAAAGATATGGATTGAAAGCCCTGTTATGATATACCAAGAATCATTCTCTTGGACGATATTTTGTGTAGTCAGATGTCTGCAATTTTTTTATGGACCTTGCGTTCCTCTAGCGCACTATTCTCGCCATCCAAGATGCTGATATCTTCACGACCACGATCTCGCCGCCTTTAATTTCTCTAATCCCTTATTAAGGCATCGTATCCGATGCATTAGATGCCCGGCCAAAGTGGACAATACAATAAGCGGCTTTCCCGCACATTCAGTCCTGGATTCCCGTTGCAATTGGGTTGTTGACTATGCACGGGTGTTTTCACGAAAGGTGTGCAGTGCTAGTACACAACTTGCGTAATTATTATTTATACTGTCACGCTCATCCATCTGACTTCTGATCACATTATCTGAGTAAAAAGATTGTACTACATAACATAAATTTGAAGTTTCCCCATGAGCTTTTGCCAGACCGAATTGCAACGTCGCTTAATTTGCAAGATAAACACATATCACTTTACTAGGGAAATGATCATATGGATTCCGGGAAAAAGTCAGAAAAGGAAACGGTAGAGCCAATGAAGAAAAGAACTTCGATACAAATACTTCTTTCACCTACATAAGTCTTAGGAAATCATCCAAGTAATGTGGGACATCCCTCAACGTTTGGTCAGTTCGAGGGGTACTGGTTAACTAACTCATCAATTTCAACGCCCGCACTGACAGGATACCCTAGACACACATGGAGAAAGGATGTTATACACTGGACAACAACAGACGCACCGTGATTCATCTCGGGACCGGTGTTGTAAGCGCTACTGGATCCACTGTGATTCGTCGCATGGTGACCTTGATTATAGTAAGATCCATAAGTCGTTTGGTGGCGGCTGTGATGTATATTAGACTGAAACGTTGGAGCAAGAATGACTTGCGGGATTGCGAACATGTAGCCTGAGCCTTGGAAACGTTCTTTATCAGGATGGGCGGAACCGCTGGGTAGACCAAAAGTGTGTGGATCTACGAGATTTAAGACCGGGTTGACGGTGTTGCCGCCTCGCATTTCTCTTCGGGCAGGTCTTGAACCTGAAGAGGCATCAGTCGTGTGCGCTTCGTTCCTTGTCTCTTGAGCGGTTTCTTCCCCTTCTCCTCTTAGATTGCTGTTGGATCTTCTTAGCGACGCTCTGCGGCTGGATTCGCCTTCATGCGGCCCAAAGGTCGTGTCTACGCCGCGAGGCCCAGATCGTATGCCAGATCGTTCTACTGTTACACTTCTCATTGGGTTTGCCATTCGAAGAAACGATTTACGCTGCTGGGCTTTAGATCATAGAGCGCTCCTACTCAATAAAAACTTACCATGACATATTCTCTCAGTCCAGCCAGTTTCTTTTCATATTTCCTGCGCTTTCTTCCAGTAATGCTTATGACAATCTTTCGAAGAACAACATGCTTCTTTGCGCAGCGTCTGGCAAAATCTTGAATTGGCCTCACATTCCTAAGATAACCGAAAGCAACTAAGCTGACATGCCTCGCCGATAAAGAAACTTACATGACGATCATCTCTGACGTTTCTTCGATATGCGATCTTGTCCATTCGACTGACTCCGAACAGATGTACGCAACAGCGATCATATTTGTTGCTTC